>BQKZ01003313.1:15462-40010 GCA_036244855.1 Temnopleurus reevesii
TGTTGATACCTTGGCCCACCCTCTATATCCATGAGCAATATTATTAGCCCAATACCTCTGGAACAAAAATGACAGCGACTTCTGCTATCAAATTCCGTCCGACATGATTACGACAATTTTGAAACAGGCCCTGAAAGATAGTGAACAATCCAAATTCAATCGCTTTATAATTTTCGTTTTCAAAACTTGATCAACATCTTTTTAGAATTGTTTATATCGGTGCAATGACGACAGCCCTAACTATTTGTGCAGAATACTGTTTCGAATTTTGATCCAAACAATCAAAGTCATTAATGTACATCTTCTTTGACAGGATCATTGTTTACTGAGAAGAACACGATTGACATTTTTGTCAAAGATCTTATGATAGTTTTGGCTGCATGTAAGTATACGAAACATAGCCTACATCCTATTTAATGAATCTATATTGAAATGAGATACTCTTTCAAACTTTGTGTTGCCTTGTTTATTATAACTTGTAGCACAGCTCCGGAAATTGAAATCTAGCTTGTATAGATTCTGTTCGTCAAACTGTATACAGACTAGATAAAACGTTTAGCGTGCTTTTAAAGCGTCCATCTCCGTGATATCAAAACAATCAAGTTTGATTGATGATGATGAAATTTTGCTTTTAGAGCCCATTATTCAAAGTACATGTCAATGACGTTCAAATGAATAAATTCCAAATTCCAAAGTTAAATGTCGGTGCCAAACTGAACTATGTGATTGACTAATTGTGTCCTTGCAATGTGCACACAAGGCTAAATGTTGATACCGAAAACTTATTGGTGCATGTATAACATATTGTAAGCAATGAAGTTTTATATGGGTTTACACTTAACTGCTTAATGTATACGAATACAGATACACATTAGCACGAGCGAAAAATTGTTCCTCATAACATTTTTGCATATAGAAAATATAACAAAAGTGATTTAAAAATATTGATTGACCCGGTCACAAATATTAAGTCATTACTATATGACTACCTTGATAGTTTTTATTTGTTTGCTTATTACGTGCACTAAAGCATCCCTTCACCAAATTCTTGACAATTTTGATTCACTATTAAAGATCCTGTATTTTTCTGTAAATTTCAATCATCACATGGTTTAAAATCCAAATTGCATACCAGCCTGTGGCTACATGCCAAATCCAAGTTTAAACAGCTTTATTTAATATCTACTATCTACCAGAAATATTTACCGTGACAACTATAGGTAAAACAGAATCATTTTCAGCTAAGAGGCATTGGATAGCGTTTTTCTGAATTTTAAAAACTCTCAACGGTCAAATTCTGAAAACTACCTAAATGGTTGTCGGTGTACGTGAACTATAAGCTGTGATAATAATAGGTTTCGAAATCGATGGTTAGTGCTTCAAAAAAAGCTAACACAATCAACATAATATGAAACAAATAGGCACACTGTACAGGAATAAAGCAACACTTTAATATTCCATGTTCATAGTTACCTTGATAGTGCCTGTATAGCTTAATTCTTTTTTTTGCACTCTACGTTTTCTTTTGTCAATCTGAATATAATAACATGCATCTTGATTTGATATTTTTTTTATAAAGTGACGAAATCAGAATATGTGACAATATTTTTAACCGATTTCCATTTCTTTTACTTTCATGGTATAGGTTTAGTCTTTGGAGCTTCTACATATTCGGAGGGTAAGATTTGTAATACTATGAATTTCGAGTTGTCAAGACATTATTTTATGTAATCATTCTTAAAGCCTAGGCAAGTATAGTTTTGGTAAAGATGAAGAAATATGAATTTTTTGGATGTTTATCATGACATGTAATTCTTATACACATTTTGAAACCATAGCATATTTTTTACGGACTGATTCTTTTGAAAATTTGAATTTTACTGTTAAATCATATTTAGCGCCCTCTCTTGGTTGTAGCATTATTTTGCTTGTTATGGGGCATATACAAAGTTATTTCCGCGATTTGACAATAGAACGATATAGAGATATACACAACAATTAAATTAGGAAATTTTCATCCAATTCTGAGCATGGGAAGTTGTCCTTTATCAGACAGAAAATATTGAACAGTGTTGAATTAGTGTCGTGAAACACCACACTAAGAAATTTTGCACATTTTAGGTTATAACTTTTCCCAAACTTGTTCAGTTTCGCACAATCTTTTGTGCAATGTGTTTATGATACTATATTTCATTTTATACAGATTTGAAGACAAAATCTGGAGATAAAAATATTCGCTTTTACCAAAACTTTACTTGGGCTTTAATGACTATATATTCAATGATCGATTTATAGATGGTCAGTATCAATTAGAATCAAGGAGAGAGATGATTCATTTGATCGAAGCACAACACAAGATATTTCACACCAGGGCATTTTCTAGGAGAATGCATAAATGTCTGTTATATTTTTGTTGTCAATTTACATGATTTACTAACGTAAACTACTTCTTATTAACCCTAAAAAGCCCAAGCTATTTTGATGTCTCTGTGGCCAAAGGGGGAGGGGGGGGGGCACATAGTGCCCCCCCCCCCCCCCCCGCCCCCCCNCCTCGAGAACTTCCGCAATATTTGGTGGATCGGGCTAGAATTTGGCACAGATGTAGAGCAAGTCGTAATCTACAACTTGGTACCATTGGAATTTCTCAAGGTCACCATTTGAGGGCGCAATTCAATAAAATTCATTAAAAAAGGATGAATTTTGTCATTTTTCACATATGGTCTATTAAAAGCAATATTATGAACAGAAGTATGACTGAAATGCGGTTTTACTCCCCTATACTATCTTAAAAACATATTCCATGCTTTTGTTGAGCACATTTTTTAGATGCATTTAAAGGTCAAGATATGACAATAAGTGCATCGTGTCACATTTTACACAATGTTGGTCATAGAGGGCGCCAGACGGCTTTTGAAAAAAAATCATGTTATTCTCAGAGATTTTCACCTTTTAGGCTCCAATCTTCATCAAACTGAATTTAAGGGCTTTCTGGAGGTGTCAGGGCTACTTTTATTTGCATTAAGTACGATCAAAAAGTATTTTTAAACATTTTATTTAATATTTATGAAAGTGTAACTAAAAAACAAAGAAAAACAAAAGAAATTGTTGGAAACCGCGCACAGGAGAGAGCAAAATCAACTAAAATATTAGAAGTTGTGACTATTTCCAAGCATTTTGGGCCGATTTGGAGCTGAAAAACTGAAATTATTCGAAAAACGGAAAAAGATGCCTTTTGTTTCATGGTTGCCATGGCAACATAAACTTTGGGATAATAATACAAATGGTATCATAATGTACGCAACTAAATTTCAGAAAAAGTCACCAAATTTGAGCGTAATCGGACCGAAAATGTAGGAGTGGTTTACGATTATGTGGTAGGGGGGGCACACTGTGCCCCTCTTGGGCTTTTTAGGGTTAAGCAAGCAATGCATAACATTAATGAGGGACGGCGGATCGGGGGCTATACGGTAGGCCATAGTAGACAAACCAACCTTCTTTGTCAGTGAAAGTACGCAATCGATTTTCATAGACGGATAGATTTTACCCCCGTTTCGATAGATTTATTGTTGATAAAATATAACGGCTGCAAATCAAAAACATAATGTTAGACACAGTGTAAGCATACCGTATATTGATTATTTAGATCACATCTTCATGTAAGTGCATCATAAAGGCAAAATGGAAACTTTTCACGTACTTGGTCATAATTCTGAAGTTTTACAAATTCTAGGCTGGTTGTGATTATTCTCAATCAGACCAATATTATTCATTTATACCATAAACAAATTATGAATATGAAGATAATTGTACACAATCATTATGAATGAATTAATAATCAAAGTATTACGAAGGAATATTTCTTGTCATTAATATAACCAAAATATTCAGCACCGTCGTTCTACCCCACCGACGCCTTCGAAACATGCTCCAAACCTATGCACCTGTTAAAAACCCATAAAACATTTATGAATACCAAAAAGAACGCCTGGCCTGATTGAAAGAAACCAATGTGAATTATTTAATTCAGCGCATTCAAAAGACCGTAAATCAGCTAAAATATCGTGGACGCTTTGTCGCTTTGTTTTAATCGTTTTTCTGTTTGATATATCTTTTGGTTTGCTGCATGGGTTCGATCTTGATCTACACCATTTTAATCCCGCTTTTTATTCTACCTCCATTTTCATTTTTATTTTTGTAATTGATTTGTGATTCTGGAGTTTTAATCTTGCCAATCATATGAAAATATTGTGTTTTGTGACGTTTCATTTCAATAAAAAATATAAATAAAATATAGTGGACAGATTTGCTTAATCATCAGTTTCCTAATTGTAAAAACTACACTTACATTTTCCATTATCAGGTACGTGTGATTACTACCCTTGCCTCAATGAAGGGACGTGCATGGAGGACATGACTAGTCATTTAAACTATACGTGTTTGTGTTCTCCGGGATACATGGACCAAAACTGTTCTACTGGTGGGTATGAAATCATTCATTTTACGTTCCTGTAGTAGTAGTAGCACTAGTATTAGTATTAGTATTAGTAGTAGTAGTAGTAATCGTCGTCGTTGTAGCAGCCTTACATTACAAACTTTTTGTTTTGTAAACGTTTATGGATAAAAAGTCTATATATGTTCCCATTTTCCCTGATATATGAATAATTTATCTAAACTTGTCGGTATGAAAACATCTTATTCTAGTGGTCATAGCCGCCGTCACCGGACGACGCAAAATAGACGCGATCGAACTAAGTTTGGAATACATAACAACAAATAATTAAGGCAGTTAATTGTGGGTTAATGAATTTGTAGCCCATCTTTTACGTAGTTCTTCTTCTATTTCTTCTTTTTCTTCTTCTTCTCCTTTTTCTTCTACTTCTTCTACTTCTTCAGTGCCTGGCACTGCTGGATGGGATATCCAGCCGATTTATATTTTTGTTATCACGTATATGTATTTTTATAATTCGTTTTGTATTTTTGTTTTTATTGAATCAGAAAACACACACAATACAATGCAGTAATTCCCGATACCCTCTTTTTTTAGGGGGGGGGGCGGGTTGTGGTACTTTAAGTATTTAACATTTCGAGCGCCAGGACACGTGTGAAATGCGTGTAAAACCGGATGCGATTCTTACCAAATATTATCCTGATTTATCTTTTTTTTCTTTAGAAAGTATGAAATTGGCTCGGGACACTTATATTTGTAAGAGTGTATGCACATCTTTTGTACTTTCAGAATGCCCACAAGGTACATATGGTGATAACTGTGAAGAAATCTGCAGCAACACATGTGTAATAGGTGCATCATGTAGTCATGTAGATGGGGAATGCATATGCATACTGCCATTCTCTAGCGCCGTCTGTGACAAGAGTAAGTCGATGATGATGATGATGATGAGGATGATTATGATAATGATGATGATGATGATGATGATGACGTTGATGATGATGATGATGATGATCATGATGATAGCGCCAGTCTCCGCCTCAGCTGGGCGCTCATGGCGCTAAAATGTCTCACAGATTTCAATGTCCTAATTAGTGCTATATATCTTTCAGTCTAAGCACTCCCATTAGTGGTACAATATGGTTATTCTTGTAACGACATGGGAGTGGGGAACAGATAGGTCTTTAGGTAGGACTCAAAGGTTGATTGCGTCTCTGCGTTCCTGATAAAGTGGGGGAAGGCTATTCCACAGTTTTGGCTCAGATATGTAGAAGGCTGTACGGCTCAGCGATTCCAACAGCGATGCCTTGTCTGCTGATCGGAGTTGGCTTGTGCTGAGAGAAAGAAGCTCTAAAATGTAGGATGGATATTTATAATTTCGTACTTTATATAGCAGTAATCAAGGTGAAACATATCACAATATAAATTCTGTAAAGTTCCTAGAACAGTAATGTAATCCACTTTCATCTGGAATCCAACTAACGTTTTAAATAATTCTTGCCTTATCCCAGCATGGATAATACCAATTTACAGCGCATTTGACAAATGCTGTGAAAAAAACAATCACAGACATTTTCATTTAGGAATTGATTCCTTATCTTAACACTATAAACAACAGAGTGGTCTAGTGGTTAAAGATATAGGCTCAATTTGTATAGCGTCAGCACGCAACTTCATTGATTCAAGTGATTTCCCTTCTTTGCTTTTTCTTTAATTTCATTTCTTTATATTTTAATTTCATCAAAAGTTAGGAGTTAGGAAATATTTGTTTCCATGAACTTTTGTTTATCATTAGAGAGTTAAAGAACATCGTGTTTAATCGTAATTTTATCATGAATCTGGTTGATGTCACTTTTAATGTTATATCTTGTAATTTTCATTGCTGAGTAAAAATGAACTGTTTAACTATTGAATTCTGCCAGATGATTATTTTACCTTTATGCATTATTTTAGTGACAATATCCACAGACCCTATAACATGACAGTGCAGCAAAGTATACTCATATAGTGACTGCGCTATATAAATTATCTAATTATTAATTAGACGACATCAATTCATCAATCAGTCTATCCCCTGCCGACGGAACGATCTCAGAAGGCGACGCATTCACGCTGACATGTCGGGTCAACCTCGGGAAGACTGACGTCGCTGATGTAGAATGGTATAAGGTCGAAGCACCTGTCGATGTGGAATTGACACACCAGGATTCTAAGTATGAGCTTCAAATCGGCCCAGGGCAGGGTGAATACACCATTACTGTTTATGATGCCGGCTACATGGACAGTGGAGAGTATTTCTGCCAGGTGGAGACCTTCATCACACAGGACACATTGAGGGCCAGTCAAAGTGGCGGCATCAATGTCACTGTCTTTGGTAAGCATAAAAATCATTATTCGTAATAGTTAAAAATATTATACACTAAAAAGGGTATATCTGCTAGAAATTGATTTTTTTTTCTGGTCGTCCCTCCATCTCGATGTCCCAAATTCTCTGTCGTTTAAATTAATTCTTAATTTGTAAACAATTGTCTTGTAAATATTTTGGATACGATTTTCCTTAACTTGTTTTTTCCTGTAACTTGTTCAATTTATGTTTGCTCGAAATTGTTCACATTTATTTATTTCTGTTATTTTTCTTGTGATCCGTAATGGACATGAAATCGATAAATCAATCAATCAATCATTGAGCATTTATTTATTTATTTATTGATCAATATTTTAGCAGGATGCCCTCTCAACAAGATGTTGGTATCACGAGGGGTCCTGCATGATAAAAAGTACATGATTATATACAGTAACAAGACTCAACAGTGTATATTATGCATTAATAAAACTCAAAACAACTATTTTTTTTACACTAATAGCAACACGATATAAACCATCTCCGAAAGATCAAGTCGAACGTAATGGTCGTTTGTAATGCTGTTGAATCGGAACGGCCTTTCTCTGCCTCCGCTCGACTCAATTCCCGCAGAAACAGCCCATATCGTGTTTAAGAAATACATTACTGCATGATCATATACAGTCGCAAAACTCGGCAGTGTGTATTATATAGTAATACAAACTTAAACGTAACTATTTACACTAATAGCAACACGATATAAACCATCTCCGAAAGATCAGGTCGAACGCAATGTTCGTTTATAATGCTGTTGAAATGGGAACCGGCCTTTCTCTGCCTCCTCTCGACCTAATTCCTGCGGAAACAGCCCATATCGTGTTTAACATAGTCACATATTATAAAACTCGGTAATTAACATGACTAAAATCAGTCAAAACGTGTATATACATGAAGATTTACATGAAATACCGTATGTCGAACTCTTTTCCCTAAAACAGAGAAAACCTAATGAGGAAAAAAAAAAAAATCTGGAAAAACCAAAAAAATTTGGAAAAACCTTCTCCTTAGATATCGCAATCCCCAATCCCAATAAAATGTTTCACACTTATTAGTAGCTGACACCTTACGGTTTCAGAAACTATGACAGTCCTATACGGAAGCTTACACATACAGCAAGAAGGGGAGTTGTAAGATTCTCCAGTCTCAATTAGGCTAGGAGACGATTTGTAAGAAAAAAGGAGAAGAAAATCTCTCCAAGGCGCCCTCTCTAGGACGAGAAGTGTAGTGGAAGGCACTTCCGAAAACTAGATTTGAACGGGGTCATAGTGACTTTCCCAAGCATCGTTTAATTAAAGGTACATACCAGGTAGGCACTTCTTGGTCTCAGGCGAGAGACACCGCGCATGCGCAGACGGGATTCTTCGCTGTATTTTACGAATTTTTACCGATGCGAATGTAGAGGAAGCGAACGTACGAAGTGAGATGAATGTAGGAGAAGGTGAAGCGAATGAAGAGGGAGGTTTTAGAGATTAACAGGGTATTATTTTTAAAGGAGCGGAGGCGATCAGAGAACCCAAAAAGCTTTATAAAGCTCTTTGAGAATCACGTCCCTCTGCGCTGCATATGAAGGTAGCCTACATCCGCGCTCGCTGTCTCTCGCCTTAGACCAAGAAGCGCCTACCTACAAACCATTACTCCCAAGTGGTGTGCATGTATTACCAAAATCAATTTTCACCTCCTCGACTTTGTTTCAGAAAGCTGTTTGTAAGGTTACGGAAAATTATACTCGTCACCGATCACTCATTCTAAGGTGCTCATTGATGAACACAATACATGGACTGTCATTACGTGGAAAATAGGGTCGATAGTCGTGCGTAGGTTAAGGCGTAATTCTACGAACAATTTTTTTTTAAATACAACCCAAGTACGCTTAGTCAAAAGCAATAAAAACAATATAATTTCTGTTTTCATCAGTACCTGGTCAAACGGATACCAGTGCAAGCGTTCTAGAAGATCGTGTCTTTCTGGGTGAGACTGCTAACCTGAACTGCGTCTTCATCTCGCGCTTGTCCAGTCTACAATTTAACTAGGAACGGAGTTTTGGCAGATTCGGAAAGCTGTCTGTAGAGTTACGAAAAATTCTGCTCATGACTAATCAACAATTCTAAGGTACTCACTGACGAACGCAGGGGTTGTCATTGAGTGGAAAATAGGGTCGACAGTCGTGCGTAGGTTAAGCCGTAATTCTACGAACAAAATTTTGAAACACATTCCAAGTATGCTTAGTCAAAAGCATATGAAACACATCCCAAGTATGCCTAGTCAAAAGCCATTAAAACAACACTATTTCTGTCTTTATCAGTACCTGGTCAAACGGATATCAGTGCAAGCGTTCTAGAAGATCGTGTCTTTCTGGGTGAGACTGCTAACCTGAACTGCGTTTTCATCTCGAGCTTGTCCAATTTACAATTTAACTGGGAACGGTTTGGACAGATTCTTGTTGAAGGTGGGGGAACATCTTTCGAACACCTCTCTGAAGATATCCCTGGGGCGACACGATTCACCAGTAGCATGAGCATATCCGGAATAACGTCGGGTGACCACGGGGCTTACAGCTGTGTTGCTTCTGATGATGCAGACACTGTTGAACTTCGTCTAGAAGGACAGATCGTTGTAGTCGGTGAGAACTCCAATGCAATATTTATTGGCGTAATAGGTTTTTAGAATTACACTAAAATAATTACAACAAAGACAAAAGTAACCCCCGGACAAAACAGCTATGAAAGGTTAAGACCTCTAAAAAGCAAGAGCTTGTGGTTTAGCGCCCTCTAGTAATAATAGCAATATAATAGAATAAACATGACTATGACCATCACGTACATGCACTCATTACCTTCCGCTGTTCAACAGTTGTCCTTGCAATTTTCTTGAAATCTGGATAAATGCGTGCGTCGTTGGACGGGTGTATCGAGTTGATTCCATAACTGAAGCCCCTGTCACACAGGGCCCCGGAAGCAACACGATTCAACAAGTCTCTTTGTTCTGAGGCAGTTAAAGCCCAAGTACAGTTTTGGTAAAAGCCAATATTTTTATTGCCAAATTTTGTCTTCAAATCTACTTCAAAAGAAACATGATATCATGAACATGTTGTACAAAAGATTGTACGAAAAAATAACAAGTTTTGGAAAGGTTATAACCTAAAGTGTGGAAAATATTTTAGCGTCGTAGCCCCCGACGCGAATTCAATATTTTCTTCCTTGATAAAGGACAGCTTCTCATGAACATAATTGGATGAAAATGTCAGAATTTATTCTTTATGTATTCCTTTTTAGCAGGCTTTAATAAAATCTTGGAAATAATTTTGTTTATGCCCAAATAAGAAGCAAAATATTGTTATAACCAAGAGAGGGCGCTAAATACGATTTAACGGTCAAATTCAAATTTTCAAAAGAATTCGCTCGTAGAAAATTATGCTATGATCTTGAAATGTGTATACAAACTAATATGTCATGGTATATATCCCCAAAATTCACATTTCTTTAATCTTTACCAAAACTATACACGGGCTTTAACTGTGAATTAACAAAGAGTCGTGTCGCATCGTGTTGCTTCCGGGGCTCTATGTGACCGGGGCTTTAAGTCAAGCATAAGAAAGGGAATGTAGCGTCGAAGTTAAGTGTACTTCAGGGATTACATTCCTTTTTTTCTTGACGTCACAGAGACTGATCAGATACCTACATGACTCGCATCTGCTCACGACATGGGCCGCTCTGATCACAATTTTCTTTTTCAAAATAGATTTTCTTTTTTACGGAAGCTCCAAAAGTGATGAACTCATAACCAACATATTTTGGAAGATCTACTGACCCAAATTTACAACTTGATAAGCTTGGCCTTTTCATAATTTGTCTATAATGATAAGTGCAACAAAATTTCAAGACTCATTTGCATTTCGTAAAACCAAATAAAATTGTCAGATTTTGTCTCAAATAATTTGTGAACCATGAATTTCTTTAATATTTTTAAAAAATCATTATCCAACTCCTTTGATGTCCTTTTCATCGTATTTCCTTTCTCTTTCAGAAATCCCCGTGTTACGAAACCCACAGTTCCTGAACGTTCAATCAAATCTACTCACTGTCGATTGGGACATTATTGATGACGGAAATGACGCAGCTATATCGTGCATGATAGGTCAAAGGTTCCCACCCAATCCGGTATTTGACGTCATCGGTGACACTGACCTCAGCCCACGTGACATCGTAGTTTCGCCTTATACTACATACCTCATATATGTAATGTGTGGAAACTCGGCTGGAGATAGTATTCCACTACACTTTCCAGATCAACGAACTTTAGTGTCAAGTAAGGCAAACGAAAAACAAATACTACTGATAATAATAACAAAATAACATTACAATTTTTATGAGTCAGATAATTACTTCTATATTACCATTTGTGTTTTCACGACGGGACGGGAGCCAAAGGGTATTGTTGGATGAAGACAAAGGAATCCCGACACAACGCCAAGTCAACGGGCATTCTATCGAACAATAGAAGGGTTCGTTTCAATGTATTTCTTACTCATTTCATGTAACAATGCACTCTGGCTCCCGTCACTCCGTGGAAACACGTATGTTACATTATGTGTGGTAACTCAGCTGGATACAGTACATGTATTTGACTAAACTTTCCAATTCAACAAGCTTTAGTGTCAAGTAAGGCCAACACAAATAATTACACGAACGAATAAATTAACAAATAATATCCCAACAATTTTCATGAGCCAGATATATGTACTGATACGTTCTAATAAGCCTATTAAAATATAGGAACAAATACAACAAAATATTTAAAGGGATATTGGTTTTGAAAATTAAGGATTTCTATTATCTTTCTTGGGAATGCACGTTTATGCACTTCCCACTTTCAGGGGGCTGATAGAGTAAAGTCTGTCTATGAGCCGAACCTGTCTGAGTCGAATAATTGCCGAAAAAATCAATGAGAATATTTGGGAAAAATCTATCTCTTGAAAGACAAATTTCTTTCAAGTCGAACGGCGAAAAAGTAACAAAAAAAAAGAATATCACTAGCAATGTTGTATTGTCCCAAGATATTCGACTTCAACAAATATACCTGTATTCAGCTGTATTCAGATTTCTCATACTTTGAGAAATTGAGTTTGGGATTTTCTGTCATTATCGTGTTGTTGTTTATTTGCTATTTTGGTCTTATTATTTATTTTCTAGATCCATCAGATGTAAGGGATTTTGAGATTGAGGGAATTGGAGCCCGTGATGTTGATATTGACTGGAATGCTCCTAGCACACCAAATGGGCCTATCGACGGATACGTCCTTTATATCATCTCAGACATTGGTGCTCCGAGAGAACTTCGTAAGGAGGTTTCGATTTCATTCGACCGGAATTACACGTCATATTTTGGTCGCTGCTGTGCATTGTTACGTCACAGCTGTGATTAATCTGTGACGAGCTCTGCCAGCTTGTAACGAGCATTTTTTTTATTTTCCCGTTTTGTCACTGATCTGTGACGAACTCACAGACGGTCCAGCATTCTATTGTGACGTGTGTATGCCATTGTGACGTCATGTGGAACTGGTCGTCTGAAATTGAAAATTGATTTTGGGAGTGAACGAACGGGAGGAGTGGAGGTGGTCGACCTTTACTTCCGGTCGACTTTGACTGTGACTGTGAAGGATGAAATCGAAAACCCCATGATAAGCATATTCAACCGAACGGACAAGGAAATTTGAAGAAATTAGCTCCATAAATGAATGTCCTGTCTCTTATTCTACCATATATTCATTTTAAGAGATCCCTACTTTGATCGATATTATTAACGTAAATTTTCAAAACAAAGACTTGATTTGATAATAAATTTGTTCCTATAAATATTTTAACAAGATATATTTGATTTCGATTTGATTTATTTATATTCCATTAAAAAAACATACACAACATTGCAAAAAAGTGAATATGAACACTATCAAGCAAACATAAATTGAAACAAAATTACAAAGAAAAATCGCATGCAGATATTTGCATGATAATTGTTTACAAATAAAGGGTTGAATTAAACGACAAAGCAGATTATGAATTTCAAATGGAGGGGGGGGGGGGGGGTGTATGCTGGAAGAAGCAATGATACGCACACCCCCGGATATATACTATTTCCGTAAGTTAGAATGAGTCTTGGCATAAAATAGCCGTAAGCCGTGTATTCAACTGTGCGGACACAACAATCACAAGCCGTTTTTAATTTGAATAGCTTTAGAAATGGACATTGAATTAGCGTTCGATTTCATTTTTTTTTGGAAATAGATTATATTGTGTTTTTTCAGTTTTTATTCAATTTATAGAAGAATGCAATCAGGCATATTCAATCATTTCGAATGTATCTTCTTTATATCAAATCATCAAGATTCTTCTTCATATTCGTTATAAAAATGTTAAAGAAGTTGAAATTAAACTACAAAAGTTATATTAAGATGGAACACATTTTTCTCGCGTGCACTGATAAAGGAACAAAATATAATTTGCAAGCATGAAATTAGTGATGATTAAATACTCATGTAATATTTTATTATTATTTTTTTTGCAGCTTCATTAGGGCCAAATACGTTCATTAAACTGACTGGGCTCCTACCAGTAACATCATACACTATTGGCATCCGGGCATTTAACACAAAGGAAGATGGCAGCGAAATGTTTTTCAGTCCGAACCCGATGACATTATCATTTACAACGACTGAGGATGGCAAGTGAAATGTTGATTCTTTTTTCTTCTTTTCCATTTTTAAACGATGAATGTCTATCGTTTTCCGTGTATTTAATACCTTAATTACGCTTAATTACAAAATCTGGCTGCAATTTTCATTCGGTGTTTATTCTTGATTCTTGTTTTTGTAATTACTATTCCTTCCATTTTACTATATTATTACATTACACCTCTATCATCACAATATAAATCTGTGCGAAATGAAAATAGAATCGAATTGAATTGAATTGAGTGTATTTGTGTGTGTATTTGTGTATAATGTGTGTGTGCTTTTGTGTGAACGTGGATAAGTATGGGTGGTGTTTATATTAAATGCTGGTAGTGAAACGAGAAAGATCATTCGTTCTATTTGTAACTTATCAAACTATTTCCTATATATTACAGTTCCTAGTATGCCTATAAAAGCGATGACTGAGGACGAAGAAGAGACATGCAGAGTGACTTGGCAACCCCCTCTTTCACCAAATGGAATAATCTTAGAGTACACGGTAAAATTACGATGTCTATAGCAATTATGATTAGAAGACGTGGTTGAAAGAGCAAAGTAAAACAAAATTATTATTGCGAAGCTAGCATTGTGCTAAATAGTTTTGTGATTAAACCATTCAATTTTGGCATTGTTTGATCATGATATTCGTCTTTTTTTCATCTTACCAAAAGAAGAAAATTATGCAGAGCTGTATTTGTTTGAGATTTAAAACAAAAGTAATTGATTGCTATCAATGAATTCTTATTGATTGCTCAGCTTCAAAACATATCTAGAATGAATAATCAACGGGAGGGTTTAACACTAATAAATACATCATGTTCGTGTGTTCGAAACGATTATAGGCGGGCGACATGACGTTCAAAGGGTGATAACTAGTGCCAAACTGCCCGCGGCCATTTTGATTGCGAAGATTGCCGAACAGAAAAAATCACGGATTTTGTTTTACCTGGAATAGTGAGTGTGCAAGCTTTATTTCGCTAGGTCAAAGCTCAGTAATCGCAAACGTATGCGTTTCGCACGTTTTTAGAAAAAAAAATCGAAGCCGAAGTCGAGGGGACGAATCAAAGCTACACGCGACGACAGCGTGGATCGGAAAGTCGTACGAAGTTTTCCGAGTTCATGAGCTTGGAAAGATGCGTAAGCAAGGAAATCTTAAAACATCGTTGTTGTCAATACGCAACACGCCGTCCGTGCGGGCTCGCAAACGGAAGACATGTCGATCATGACTCCCCGACTTTAAATGCATCCATGTCAACATTGAAAATTCTCAAATCGGGACACTTCATCCGAACGAGATGAAAATCGAGGGTTGTGTTTCATAAAGTTGTTCGTAGACCTACGCATGATTCCACGAACGACTGGGGACCCTTTAATTTAATCTCGCATAGGCTATACACATTCATTTCATTCTTATATTTATTTTTATGATTGATTGTTTTCTTCAAGGTTTATGTTGAGATATCAACACACAACAATGATGAAATACTGGAAACACTTGTCTATACTTCGTCAAACACGACTTTTGACAAAGCTATAGACAAGAGCACATACCCACCCGATCGATTGTTTCAGTTCTCTGTGTCTGCTTCTACTGCGACCGGAGAGGGCGCTAATGCAACTGGTCCGAATTTGTCATGTTCTGTTCCTGTTAGTAGTAAGTATGATCTCATTACTCGAAGTCGTATATCTCTATCTTTCTCTCTCTGTCGCTTTATATATATCTCTTATACTACTTAAATCCAGTGGAGATTTTTCTGTACTCTTGCGCGAACCGATAAAACATATTTTATCTCTTTCTCTCTCCGTCTCTCGCCCCTCTCCCTATCTCTCTCTCTCCCCCTCTCTATCTCTCCCTCTGTCACTCTCTACTTTCCTTTCAGTCATTTGTCTTTAGCATTATGTTTTCCCGATTTGATGTATCATTTTCAATTCTGTCATTCTCTATCTGGAAAGTTCACATCTACTAAAGATAACAAATCTCCTATTCAAGACTGTTTGCACACTTTTTTTTTCTTCCTGATCGTCATAATGACGTCATTAAAATCCTTAATTCATTCATAATTATCATCATCACCAGCAGCATTATCATCGTAATCATCATCATCATCATCATCATCGTCGTCGTCATCATAATCACCATTATCATGATGATGATCATCATGGTGTCATCATCATCGTTTTCGTTTTCCCCCTGGTAAGTTCATATCTAATGAGGATGCGTTCTCTCACATCATCGGTCAATTACTCTATTTTAGTTTTCTTTCCTCGTGATCGGCACCATGACGTCATCATCATCATCATCATCATTAGCAACATCATCATCATCATCATCTTCATCATTAGCAACATCATCGTTTTCGCTCTCCCTCTGGTACGTTTATATCTAATGAAGATGCGTTCACTCGCACCCTCGGTCGATTACTCTTTTTCAGTTTTCTTTCTTCGTGATCAGCATCATGACGTCATTAAAATCATCATCATCATTAGCAACATCATCGTTTTCGCTCTCCCTCTGGTACGTTTATATCTAATGAAGATGCGTTCACTCGCACCCTCGGTCGATTACTCTTTTTCAGTTTTCTTTCTTCGTGATCAGCATCATGACGTTATTATAATCATCGTCATCATCATCATGGCATAATGGACATCACGGTCATCAATATCAACGTCGTCATTATTAGAATCATCATCATTATCATTAACATGTTCCCTTTGGCAAGTTCATATCTAATGAAAATAGATTGCCTCTCTCTTCCCATCACCGAAACTATTTTCTCTTTATTTCCTCCGTGATCATCATAGCATCACCATCATTCATTCATCATCACTATCATCATCACCATCATCAGTATCACCAATAACAACACCATTAGCGTTATTATTATCTTTATGGCGTAACCATCATTGTTGTTGTGATCTTCACTAATGTCAGCATCCTTTACATTTTCATTACCATGGCGTCATTATCATTATCACCATCATCAACATTATCATCATCATCGTCATTTTCATCATCATTATCGTGGCGCCATCACCGTTATTACTCTCATCTTCATCATTATCACCATCACCATCATCATCATCATCTTCAACATAGTCATTATCACCATATCCTTCAGCATCGTTTTATAATGATTAAAACAGGCCTTTTTCTCCTCCTCATCATGTTTATGCTGAAGAAAGGTCATCAAATCGTGGAATCGAGACTGTTCCATATGTTTGATTAAAAAATGTCCTAACAAATGAATAGCTTTGAGAAGCCTATTTTGGGGTTATTTTTCTTCATTTGTTTTCTCCCTGTAAAGTTCCTGATAAACCGCCCATGCCTTTAAGACCACGTGAGGAAGACATCACAACACACAGCTTTGACACCATACTACCTGTGTATACCAATAATAACGGGCCAATAAGGTGACTGATCCTAATTTTTCTTTGACATTTTGATGCTTCCTAAAATCTTTTTTTTTTATAACAATTATCAAATGAATGCTGTTTATATAAGGCTATACAAAGCAGACTTAAAACGATTCGGAATGATTAAGTGTGTAATGGAAAAATAAATACATCATATATTGAATTGTGTACATGTACATCAAAATCGCGATCAAGGTCCGATTTCAATAGCATTACCACAATACAAATACCACAATCAGAATAGTGTTCGACGTGATATTACGGGAAATATATTATGTCGTGTTATAAATTGTTTGAAGTCTAATAGGGCAAGTCACAGGTTCCACCTGATTGATTTAAATCTATTCTATTACCAAACTGACTTATCTTGAAATGGAACAAATATTTATATAATTAATAAATAGTTTGTGAATGATTAATCACATAATATGATATGAATACAAGATGAATCTTCAAAATGTCATTAAACATCTTCGAGTTCATACCACCTAGAAACAAGTTAAGATCGGTTTGACAATAGTTTAATGACATGACTCACATGTTCAATTAATGTGGTGTTTACTCTTTAATAACAAAAATAAAGACACTGCAACAAAGTGTTGGGCAAATAGTCAACAAAACCAAGTGTTAGGCAAATATTTTTGCTCTATTTTCAACATACTCAACAGTTGAACAATATTCTGCACAACGGTAAAGATATTTTTTTTCTAAATTTGAGGAATAAAAATGCCCAACATTTGGTTGGATTGAATTTTTCCTAACACTTTCTGCATTGCAATGTTTAGGGTTGATCATGCTTCATTTGTGATGAAAGAAAATTATACCTTAAGGCAATCCTTTTTTTCCCCAAGCTGTTTCGAGATCATCGTGATAGAAGTGAGCGAGATGGAATCCGACCTCGATGACATCAGTATACCCGAGATCGTGTCACAGTTTGATGACGAAGATGACAATCGTGTGGATGTTCCATATCGAGCGTTAGTCTACCCAGAGTAAGTCAAGTAACACGTTTGTTTGAAGCCTACATTGAAAGGTTGCTAATTTTATTTGCAAATATTGTACTGAAATATTTAGTTTGACTGAGCACGTATACGTTGTTTAGATATGATTGTGCCGTACTGTATTTCACACGTGTTTTATATTTAAATGTGAAATTTTCTTTTCGTGAATTTCCCTTCAATATCCACAAAAAAAAGAAGGATAAAACATCGAAAGAACCTACATTCATCTAACATGATCTCATACCAAACATTACTGAACACGAAATATGTGGAAAATTGCAGCAGTCAGTCACAGAAATGAAGTAGATGATATTTTAATATACATGGGTTGTGTTTCATAACTCATCATGGAGTTACGTAGATCTACACACGTGTGTACAAAAGACTGGTGACTATTTCTTGCACTATTGATAACTCCTGGCGCTGACTCGCACAAGAGAAACGGTCACCAGTCGTTCGTAGAGTCGTGCGTAGATATACGTAACTACATGATCAGCTTTATGAAACACAACCAGGGCAGTGTATCACCAAGATAAGAAATAATTTAAGAACGACTTTACGCACGACTGGTATCAGTTCTTGTGCTCAATGATCGAGTATTGTGTGCGTTATACACTCAGTATAAACGTATACCGTCTCTCTTAAATTCGTGCATAACTGTATGACCGATTTGGTGAAACACAGCCCCGGACGGTGTTTCACCAACATAAGAAAAACTTTATGCACGACTTTAATTTCAACTGGTATCAGTTCTATTAATGATAAACGCGTATTCAGCACAATAATTGATACCAGTCGAACGTAAAGTCGTGCGTTAAAGCCCATGTATAGTTTTGGTAAAGATTAAAGAAATGTGAATTTTGGGGATATATACCATGACATATAGTTTCTATACACATTTCAAGATCATAGCATATTTTTCTACGAGCGAATTTTTTTGAAAATTTTAATTTGACTGTTAAATCGTATTTAGCGCCCTCTCTTGGTTATAACAATATTTTGCTTCTTATCGGGCATATAGAAAATTATTTCCAAGATTTTATTAAAGCATGCTAAAAAGGAATACATAAAGAATAAATTCTGAAATTTTTATCCAATTCTGTTCATGAGAAGCTGTCCTTTATCAAAAAAGAAAATACTGAATTCGCGTCGGGGGCTACGACGCTAAAATATTTTCCACGCTTTAGGTTATAGCTTTTCCAAAACTTGTAAATTTTTCGTACAATCTTTTGTACAACATGTTCATAATATATCGTGTTTCTTTTTAAGTAGATTTGAGGACAAAATTTGGCGATAAAAATATTCGCTTTTACCAAAACTATACTTGGGCTTTAAGTCTTTTGTAACTTGGTGAAACACGGCCCCGCACTCTCTTATTCTCCATCTTGGTCCATATTTATTTAGACTGCCTTCCATGATAACCGTCGGGGGTACAGCCCGGGAGATGACAAGCTGTGACACAGGTGCTTCTGTGCTTCCAGCAGTGAATGGCCCATTAACACCAGGAAAAAGTTATACCTGCTTCATACGCGTGTATTCACCTACCGGTGTAAACGGGGTAAGGGATACGTATGTGATTTTTTTTTAGTGTTTCCCCATCTCCTCCCCAAACTTTTAATTAAAAACGTTGATGTGTGTGCACCATTATTTCGCACATAAAATGCGTTCAGCATTTTTCTGAATGGCATGGGGTGGGGTTCGCACCCTCCATACCCTGTTGAAATCATGTGATCAGTAAGCTAAAATAATTTTATTTTTAGCCTTCTTTATACAATGATACCATAATGCAGTACAGCTGACTCTTTCGACAGCCTTTATCAGGTGGCATAAATCTCCATAGCTATAATTTTGTTAATGTTTTGCTGAATTATCTCTTTATTTTCGACCCCTTTAGGCTTACTTTATGTAACAATACCATTATGTAGCGCATCTGAGTCTTTCGAGAACCCTTATCAGCTGGCATTAATTGTCCGTAGCTCAAATTGTTATAACATTTTTTTTTGTAATACATGTACAAAGGAATTATATATTCACCCTTTAAAATGTGTTAATCTAAGCGTGTTATACAATCACAAATGGTAGATGACATTGAATGGCATCAAAGAAGACAGGGGGTTGAAAATGATAAAATCGTGTTTGAAATGAATTACAAACGAATTACACACTCCCAAATCAAACATGATAGTCAAATAATATGCACTTTCTTGAAATGTTAGGCAAAATAATTGCCCAATATAGACTTGACAACATAGCCTACTGTTTACACAACAGCACTATCGGTTACAACATACTGAATTAATGGTTGAATTCGCATTTCCATCGGAATTTAAGCATATTTTTGGCCTATAGATGTGCAAAATATGTCTAACTTTATGGTAGAATGGTGCAATTCCACCATGCTACTTTGATCAATAGGTGGTCTTGTTGAAAGCATGTTGCCCAGTGCTAGGTTGACATGTACTTTCTTTGGCATTTTTGCACTGGTCTTATTGATAATGGAGACAATTTTGTTCTTTGTTTCCCACAGACAGTGCTTTATAGTAACGGAGATTTCATGCCTATCATTCAGTTACGTGATGAAGGTAAGTACCCCTTAATTCATCGAAATCAGATAATCATGAATTAAGATATCAGCCTGTTGATTTTTGATGCAATCTAAATCAATTATACATACACCCAATTGTGTTCCTTCAATAATTATAATCGAGAAATAAATAATGTACACACTAAGAAAAAGGGTTAAAATTTAGTCCTTTAAGGGTGCACATTAATTTAGGTAGCAATATTGCCCCTTTCTAATGAGAGTGCAATATTCTACAAAGTACATGCATCTAATAAAAGAACGTTGCAGTTGTGGGGTCGATTTATTCCAATTAGACAGACCTTTAAATACAGCAATAAAGCCAGACGCTTTACCGAATGAGCTGCTCATCGCATTGAATGGAATGCCAATCCAATGCTCCTTTGTAATGTTATTTAAATTGGAACCTGCTCGTGATTGTTGTATCCGCACAGTTCACTACACGGCGTACGGATCTATTGCCCCATGACCACTATATTGTACGGAAGTAGTTTATATCGTGTTACATGAATATGGTTTAAATTCATTTGACTTAAAAGACTTATTATTGTTGTCATTATTATCAACAGTTATTTCATCAACACCAATTGGCCCTACGGAAAATCCACCAGACGCCTCCCCCAATATCGTGCCCATAGCTGTAGGAGTGATTGTTGTAGTCGTACTCATCATAGTCGGTGTTAGCTTAACCGTTTGGTTGTGCAAACGAAAGAATGACAAGTAAGATGAAACTTTTGATTGAGAATTTGAGATTGATTTATTTCATTCACTTTATTTGTTGTTTCATTCACATGGAATAATGTTATTTATTCCTTCTCATAACGCGACCAAAAACATATTTTCAATTGATATCACGCAATCAGGTATAGAATTAAAAAATAATGGCCTGCATGCTTTACACTGCATACAGATACTTACGAGAATCTGCCTTTTTCAGTATTCCGTGACCTTATGACCTCATGAATACATATTCGCATCTGACAGTTATCCCTGCCATATGCTCTCCTGATCTAACCATCAAACAGATTAGGTTTACAAGATAAACCTTTTGGCCTTTGACCTTCCGACTAGAATTTTGCATCAAATATTGCACTCCTTATCTACATACAAGACTCGGCAACATTTCAAGTTCATAATCAAAATCATTTATAAGTTCTTACAAGAAACATCTTTTCTCCTATACTAAATGACCTATTAGACCATTGACATTTGATCTCATGGATGCTAATTTTGTGCATGCATAACCAAATGTCCAGGTTGATACGTCAAACGAATTTTAAAAAGATTTTTCTTTGCAAAAATCGGCAATATTTGTGTATAAGCGCACCTCTATATTAGGTGGGCTATTTGCATGGAAAAAGACATTATCATGATATCTTAATTATTTATTGTTTAGCATATATTTATTCAACCGATATCAATTATTGTTATTATCATTTAGTAAGTTATTTATTTTTTGATAGTGTTCGTGCTTTCTTTGTCATTTCAATGTACTATCAGGAAATTGATGCAAAACAACAAAATTGCTGATATTTTATGTTTATGCATGTACGAATAAATTCAAATAAATAAATAAAATAAGATGAATAAAGATATAAAACATATAGCGGATGAAAAACGTATACAATCTTTGTTTCATTTTCCTGGCATTTGATAGAAAATAATAAACGCAATAGTCACATTACATAACAATAATAATGAAAGCGGAATATTGAGAGACAGAGTAAAATGGGAGGGGGGTGCCCTGAACAGAGTTAGAACGGCTGCTACGGTATGGAAAAGGTTCACAAAATACCCCTAACTCACACGTACCTCTTCCTCACATACCCCTGCTAGTTTACACAGGTCGAAAGATTAAAAATACATGTGTAATATTAAATGAGAATTGTGGGCGTATGCACCGTATGAGGACTGTTCTTATTCCTGCAACTTAGAGAGAGAAATTTGGTTTTACGGCCTGTATCATTCAAATTTGAATATTTACGCCACGAGAGGAAGAAAGAAAGAAGAACGCGACTGGGGATCGAACCAGCAACCAACCCAGGTCAATTTATGTCTGTCCCAAAGAGCTTGATTACAGGCGCACGCCACGACGCCTCAGTCAAAACTTAATATCATACACACATCTTTAATCACCACAGACCTTCACCTGTGACGAAAGAACGAGATACTAACCAGAACGTTTATCAAAACCAAGCATTCATCAACGCTGGTACTTCATACGAAGGTAATCAAATTATGATTCAATGTGTTGTTTAATCAGTGAATTTGTACAATATAGAAAATTTATGAAAATGACCTTCAAACATAATATTTCAAACGGAATAAGACAGTGATAATTACGATTTCATTGAAAAGGTTTGACAGCAGGGTAGGATCAGTCTGTCTGTCCGCGTGATTGCCGTATAAATAAGAGTTTGGAATTCAAATATATACAAGGAATTAATGTGTACATTGAATGTATTCTTCTGATGGAAGGAATGGTTTCAAATTAAATGAATTTAAATTTAGTTTTTTCATTCACAAGATACAGACACCTACTTTTCTCCCTGACGTGTCCTACATACAAGGGGAAAAATATGGCTGAACATAGCATCCGCCCAACTTTCACGTTATGTGTGCGTGTGTCCATCTGAACCCTATCTCTCGGATATTTATATAGAATGATATTTATATTTCCATAACGAATGAAAATGATATTTCATTTTTGACAGATTATTATCCTGCATTAAGATATATAATCCAAACATTACGCCGTAAAATTCGATTCACAAATGATTATTCACACAGTTACCGAAGAAGAGATGTCTCGAAGATCACGGTCCTCCAAGTCAGAGGTTGACCAAGCTTACGATTCAGTTAGAATCACACCGCCTGTAAAAAAGAAAGATGCCACGGTCGTAACGAAACGTAAAACAACGCCGCAATCGCCACCTGTTACCGAAAGAACCGCGTCACAATTCCCACCCGTTACGGAAAGAACCACGTCACAATCTCCACCGGTTACCGAACGCACGTCATCACAGACTCCACCCACCTTCCAGTTAAAGCCATTTACTGCCTCATCCCAGAAACCTGGAAACACATCTCAACCCCCGACGACCAGCAAGCCACCAAAGACCACACCAAAACCAAAGCCAACACCAAAGCCACAACAAATCTCAGAAAAGTCGCACCAAATTTCAGACCTCCAGAAGAACCTTGCTGCAGCGCTCAAGAATGAATCATTTCTTCCAGAAGTCTCTCCCAAACCAAAAACAGACAAACCAGTCATCTCAACAAAGCCTAAAATGAAAGCAGAAACAAACGGTAGGAACATGGAATTATAAACGTTTATAATGGGTTCATATCATGTATATAGTTCCCCAAAGTCGACCATGCCAAATTAGAGTGTGGACGCCTATTTTGAATAAGCGCGTTCATTAATAGATGCACATTCGACTTGTTCTTCACACACAAACTGAAGGTTATTGACTACGACCCAAAAGATTGCCCGGTGATTGCCCGACATAGCAACAAGTATAACTGCATTCCAAGTACTGCAGATCGCGTTGGTATTAAGAGATATGAATAAATTTGAATCTATCATTAAACCAGCTTATTAAAAATATAAAAAACAGCATTTATATGCAAAAAGACACAGCTAGGTACTACCCATTATCGAGTGTAATATGTTTCTAGTCGTTAATGATATGTCGTTGATATACAATGTTAAATGACATACACTTTAAAATCAATTTCAAATCCAAAGAGTTGTATATCTTCATGTGACGTATTTTTTCTTCAAAATCTGAAGGATTAAACGATGTGACCACACTAGTAGTAATGTTTGGTCGATACTGACAAAGAACAATAGAACAAAGGGGGAGAACAATGGGAACAAAAGAAGGTAGACAATGGATACAAAAGAAAATCGTTAGAAACAAAAGAAATGGTGGATTATCCCTTGACAATGGGGTTAATGACCCGTCTTTGAT
>BQKZ01003314.1:13805-46018 GCA_036244855.1 Temnopleurus reevesii
AATGTTTTTGTGTCGAGAATGAGTTGGAATATATTTTGTTTTTGTCGAGTGTCCAATGCGAAACCATACACCCGTATGATGTACGGTACGGTACCTGTATGCTTCGAATGGTAACGGGGATCAGGGAACGCAATGGGAACCAAAACGAAGTGGGCGGGTACCTAATTGTTATGATTGGGGATAGCCGATGGTCCTATATTTCAATCTCTTGTTCTGTTTAGTTTTAAGAAGAGCGTGGAATTTTGTTGCTGATTAGCAGTTTTGAATAATCCCAGATTTTAGATGAATTATTACTACTGTGCATTGACTGAATAAATCACTGTTTTAAAAGGCATGTAATGTCGACAGGAGAAGAAAGGAACTTCTAATAATTAAGAATAACACAGTCCAACCGACCAACCAGATACTAGACTAGACGTAAATAATCAAACTTGACTAAATCGACATAACCTAAAAAACAACAACAACAACAAAAAGAGAAGTTACCAGTTGTCATCCCAAACCATCATGACCGTGATAGCCGCTTGAACATTGTGTTTTTGTTAAATATGATAGTATACTATAGAGGGTACTTTGCGTATTTTTGTCAGGTGCCAATTCATTTTCGTATCCAGCTGTGCACAAGCGTGTGCAGCGAGAGTATAGAGATGCCTCGTTCTTAAAACATCCCATCGAATGTACATTGTGGTAGTGGAGCACTGGAGGCTGGATACGAAAGTGCATAAGCGCCTTTTTGTCATTCGTAAGTGTCAAAAACAGTATGGCGGCCCCTAAAGTAACACTAAAAATAAAAGAGACACTAAAAGAGACACCCATCAGATTTGGGTTTATTACCCCCTAAAACTATCACTATCATACTCACCAGAAAATCAGCATTATCAGGGTTTGTCATGCTCCTGCTGGGACTCTCCCCGACTAAAATATAGAGCTTAAATATCATATGGTGCCAAATCCCCTATTGTGCTCTCAATATGAAGTTTAAATAGCAACATGAAATCATTCAAGTCCCTAAAACCTAGAAGTACCCAGTTTTTAAAGTAGATATTTGACATTGCAATTATTTACAAGACCGTTCAGATGCGTACAGGGAAAAAACCTAGACTTGGTCAACCTGTGCACATCTCTTTTTTTCAGCCGAGGCAATGGAATCATGCATAAAACAAGTTAATGATTTTCATGATGTATGGACAGAAATAAAATTGTCCCACCACCATATTGAGTTGGATCATATTTTGTTTTTGTTGAGTGTCCAATGCAAAACCATACACCCCTATGATGTACGGTACCATTACCTACAGGTACGCTTTGAAAGGTATCGGGGGACGCAATGGGAGCCAAAGCGAAGTGGGCGGGTATCTAATTGTTTTGATTGAATAGCACTGGGGATAGCCGATGGTAATAATGTATTTTAATTGTTTATTCTGTTTATTTTTATGTAGAGATTGTGATTTTGATGCTGATTAGCAGTTTTTTGTTTACTTATCCATGAAGATTCTTGCAGGGCAAAATTCTTTGGTGGGACAATGCAGGACACAGCTATTTCTGTCTGTGCTGAACAGGATTAAACCATTTTAAATTACAACACCTTGCCAGGGGTCACTCCAACATGATGAAAGTGCTGGGGCCGATTGCTTGAAATGGTCTTAGCTAAGACGTCTTGACTTCTTGTGTCACCCTCGTAACATAGACAATATCGTCGATACGACTATCTTAAGAGGGTGGCATAAGAACTGAAGACGCCGTAGCATGAAGAGGATACTACCTGTAAGACTATTTCGTGCAATTGGCCCCAGGGGGCTGTGACAGAAAAAGAAACGATTGATTTTGCAAATATTCTCATCTCTTTGGTACACATTTTGCGATAGACTTACAATTAATAGTTATTGTGAGTTTACATGTCATTGCATCTTTTATGTTACAGGTACAGTTAGTGTACGCTATTGTATTGCATGAGGGTAGTATTAAATGGCGGCAATTGTGCCGTTTTAGTCCTGGCAATTACAGTAAACTGGCATGGTATTTTTTATCATTCATTTATTTTTTCTTTCCTTTTTTCTCCCTCCCAATTTCAAGAACATAAAAAAGTTAAAATATGCAATATATTTGTACACATATTTTAAAAATAATATACAGGTAACTCTGCCTAGGTCAAATCTCTTTGGACCACAGAAATCTGTTCGACTTATGATAATTTTTACTTATAAAGGCCACCGCACACTACACAACTTTTAGTCGTACGACCTTAAGACCAATTTTGCAAATACTGAAGCGCGCTATGATACGCTATTTTACGGCCATTTACTTGATATTTGATACATACATGTAGTAAAGTATCAAGTATCAAGTACTTCGCCATGAGACGACGTATTATAGCCGGCTTCAATATTTGCAAAATTGGTCTTAAGGTCGTACGACTAAAAGTCGTGCAGTGTGCGCTGGCCTTAAGAGGCTAATAACATTGGTTTTGTTCCAGAAAATCACATTGACTAAGGCAATTTCCGACAAGTTTGAATTACATGTAGGCAGAGTTGACTGTACCCTTTCAATTATACAATGTAGGCACTACATTATTCTTCATACATGTACAGATTTTATGTTACGTGTACATATTTTTCAGGTATGTTGANAATTATTCTGCATACATACATGTACAGATTTTATATTACGTGTACATATTTTTCAGGTATGTTGATGAAATAAATTGTTGAGCATTGTCCAGAGATTGTTGCGTTGGAAGGTATTTTAATTCTATTTATTGGAACCACCTGTCACAGATTTTACAGTTTGATCATTGTATCTTTTTTCATTCTCTGATAGCACATTACACATACTTGTATGTAAAATATAAGGTTAATTCTACTAAGTAAAAAAAAACATTCCATTCATGCATTTAGACCAGACACACCTCTTCAATGAATTGTGTCTATCATGTTTGTACACTCTTTTTTTTTAATGCGATAATCCCATCGATTACCACAAGTATTCATGAACAGGCAAGCAAGTGCATCTTGCGATTCTAGTCATGTATGCGTCTTGCTTGATGCACTGTTGAGGGTGGTATGTACACACTCTATCTCTCTCTGCTCCTATGGGTGAGGAGTGCATGGAGGAGAATGGTCGAGATGCTCATTTACAAGGAGGAGGTACATGTAGTCTGCCGGCACAGACCAGTCTTAGACATAATTTTTATTTGTGCTGCTTACCACAGTATCATGATATAATATGAAAAATGCACTTCCCAATATTTTCATATTTTCACATATGTATCATGTATGTTTCTAGCTTGATGCTCTGTCGAGGGTGGTATGTACACACTTTCTCTCTCTACTCCTATAGATGCGGAGTGCATGGAGGAAAATGGTCGAGATGCTCATTTGCAAGGAGGAGATAGTCTATTGGCACAGACCCATTTTAACTACTCAACCCAGCTAGCGTGTCTCTAAAAAATCAGCCTTGTCCAAATTGTTATGCTTGAATGAACAAACATAACATAAAATTTTCACTTTTTAAAAGTCATGGGCATCCCTTTTATATCTTGTAGACTGAAGAGAAATGGGCCAAACCTTATTTGGATGCATGTTACAAAACTTGTATCTTTTTATTCTATTAATGAGCAGAGTCTAATCTATCAATCTGGGCACTTTTTTCTGTCAAATTGCGAAAATGATGTTTTTGATGAAAAATGCACTTCCCAATATTTTCATATTTTCACATACATGGTGCTTGTGTCTTGCTTTATGCACCGTCGAGGGTGGTTTGTACACACTTTATCTCTGCTCCTAGCCTAGGGAAGCTGGAGTGTGTGGAGGAGAATGGTCGAGATGCTCATTGGAAAGAGAAGGCAGTCTGCTGGCACAGACCCATTTGAGGCAAAAAAAATTATCTGTGCTACATACCACAGTATCATGGTATTTTTCATGAAAAATGCACTTCCCAATATTTTCATATTTTCACATGTATGCATAATGCTATCGAGGGTGGAATGTACACACTTTATCTCTCTCTGCTCCTATGGGTGCGGAGTGCATGGAGGAGAATGGTCGAGATTTTCATTGCAAAGATGAAGTACCTTAGTCTGCTGGCACAGACCCATTTCAGGCATGTGCATTCGTGATGCTTACTACTTCCATGTAGCGCTGTCTGAAATTTGAGAATGACAGATGGTGCACTGCTAACCTACATGTACAGTACAAGTCAAGAGCCATGATTTAAGAGTAATTTTTCACTCCCAAAACACTCTATCAATGGATTTAATCAAAGGCCAGTTTCTACAGTATGTAAACAACATACTATTTTAATATCTCTTGGGCCTTTAACATAAAAGAGATACAATTAATTGTATCTCTATGGTATATGTTTTGCCATAGACTTATATGTATATATCAAGTTTACAATGTAAGTGCATCTTTTATGATACAGGCCCCTATGGATGCAAATTTAAATCGAGTTCAGTATTTAAACGGCAACCCATCCCGTCCTAATATTCGCAGACCAACAGAAATGATTTATGGGTCTTCATACCACAGGACATGTAGAAAGGAGATGGAGTTTTGCTGTTTAGCTAATTGCCCAAGAATTTTTTTAGAAATTAAACACATGTTATGCTCAAATGAAACAGAGTCTAAATTCCCAGACTAGCGCTCGCTCCCGAAGCAACACATCTTGGCTCGGGTCGTTATCAAGGCACATTATGAATCACAACCCTCCCTTTCATGATAATTTCATCCTTCATAAACCCCAGCTCTTCCATTATAGCATCTCGCATTCATCATCAGTGCAACTTGATGCATTCTCACATGTGTATTATTGATTCCAATGCACAAAGTAATGCACTGCTGGTGTGGAAGTGGGAGAGGCTGATGAGGTTTACATCAAGTGTCTGGTGCTTTAATTGGTCTGCACATTCCTTTCATTTACATGCCAATAAATAAATAAAGGAATGAATGAATGACTGACTGACTGACTGACTGACTGAATGAAGGAATAGATAACAGAGAGATAAACAAACAAACAAATCAATGAATCAATTCTGTAAATTTCCTGTTTTATTGATATATGCATGAATGCACTATTCAAACAAGTGCAAGAGCCTATCAGGCTCTCTATATACCAGGATATAAACAAGGGAACGAATGAATGAATGAATGAATGAAAGAGTTCTTGAATGACTGATTAGATTAATGAATGGATGAGTGCATAAATGAAAGAATGAATAGAGTAATTAACAAATAAGTGCATGAATGAATGATGTACTGTATGTATTATTGAAAGACATTATTGAATTCTGAACACAAAATTGCATGCCAGACTACCACTTACTCCGGAAGCAAAATATCTTGGATGGTCGTATCTTATAGTCTCAACCTCACCTCTTATTTGCATGAATTTGTGAGAATTTCATCTTTCATAAATCTGCCTACAGCATCTCACATTCATCATCAGTGCAACTTGATGCATTCTCACATGTGTATTATTGATTCCAATGCACAAAGTAATGCACTGCTGGTGTGGAAGTGGGAGAGGCTGATGAGGTTTACATCAAGTGTCTGGTGCTTTAATTGGTCTGCACATTCCTTTCATTTACATGCCAATAAATAAATAAAGGAATGAATGAATGACTGACTGACTGACTGACTGACTGAATGAAGGAATAGATAACAGAGAGATAAACAAACAAACAAATCAATGAATCAATTCTGTAAATTTCCTGTTTTATTGATATATGCATGAATGCACTATTCAAACAAGTGCAAGAGCCTATCAGGCTCTCTATATACCAGGATATAAACAAGGGAACGAATGAATGAATGAATGAATGAAAGAGTTCTTGAATGACTGATTAGATTAATGAATGGATGAGTGCATAAATGAAAGAATGAATAGAGTAATTAACAAATAAGTGCATGAATGAATGATGTACTGTATGTATTATTGAAAGACATTATTGAATTCTGAACACAAAATTGCATGCCAGACTACCACTTACTCCGGAAGCAAAATATCTTGGATGGTCGTATCTTATAGTCTCAACCTCACCTCTTATTTGCATGAATTTGTGAGAATTTCATCTTTCATAAATCTGCCTACAGCATCTCACATTCATCATCAGTGCAACTTGATGCATTCTCACATGTGTATTATTGATTCGAATGCACAAAGTAATGCACTGCTGGTGTGGAAGTGGGAGAGGCTGATGAGGTTTACATCAAGTGTCTGGTGCTTTAATTGGTCTGCACATTCCTTTCATTTACATGCCAATAAATAAATAAAGGAATGAATGAATGACTGACTGACTGACTGACTGACTGAATGAAGGAATAGATAACAGAGAGATAAACAAACAAACAAATCAATGAATCAATTCTGTAAATTTCCTGTTTTATTGATATATGCATGAATGCACTATTCAAACAAGTGCAAGAGCCTATCAGGCTCTCTATATACCAGGATATAAACAAGGGAACGAATGAATGAATGAATGAATGAAAGAGTTCTTGAATGACTGATTAGATTAATGAATGGATGAGTGCATAAATGAAAGAATGAATAGAGTAATTAACAAATAAGTGCATGAATGAATGATGTACTGTATGTATTATTGAAAGACATTATTGAATTCTGAACACAAAATTGCATGCCAGACTACCACTTACTCCGGAAGCAAAATATCTTGGATGGTCGTATCTTATAGTCTCAACCTCACCTCTTATTTGCATGAATTTGTGAGAATTTCATCTTTCATAAATCTGCCTACAGCATCTCACATTCATCATCAGTGCAACTTGATGCATTCTCACATGTGTATTATTGATTCGAATGCGCGAAGTAATACACGGCTACTGCAAGTGCAAGAGGCTGATGAGCTTTACATGTACATCAAATCTGATGCTTTAATTGGTCTGCACATTTCTTTCATTCACGTGCCGATAAATAAATAAATGAGTGAATGAATAAAGAGATGAATAGGTAGATGGATAGGTGGATGGATAGGTGGATGGATAGATAGATGGATAGATAAAGAGATAGATAGATAGATAGATAGATGGATGGACGGACGGACGGACGGACGGATAGTAGATAGATAGATAGATAGATAGATAGATAGATATATATGGATCTAGATAGATAGATATATATGGATCTAGATAGATATAGATAGATAGAAAGACGGATGGATAATAAATGAATCCATTCTATTTCTGTTACAGATTCTGCCAATATTGCCGATTGCACGGATCCCCATCAGCGGCAGTGATTGTAATATCTCTACTGATTTGAAAATGCATAACTTTTGAACGGATTGTTTTATTTTTTTGTTTTTTTTTCATAGTTGTGCCTCGAGCATTTTTTTACATGGATTTTGCGCCAAAATCAAACTTATTATTATTATCATTATTATTATTGTCCAATTTTGTCTCAAATTTTCACAGTCTGTTCATAATTTTTTTTCTTCATTCAATGAGAGCATGATATTTCCAGGGCTTGACTCCCCTTAAATCAAAAAGATAATAATCAATTGGTGGACAAATTGCTTTTCATTTTCTAGGTAGACAGGTGAATACAGTGCACATACATGTATATAATCTTATCTTTGTACTCTCAGTCTAATGCCCCGGTCACATAGGACCCCGGAAGCAACACGATTCACCCCGACTCTTCGTTAATTCACAGTTGACTGCCTCAGAACAACGAGTCGGGGTGAATCGTGTTGCTTCTGGGGTCCTATGTGACCAGGGCTTAAGGAAATATCAATGATTATAATGAAGGTACCGCATTAAGTGAAATGAAAAAAGATAATAAGCAAAGATAGAATTTTCTGTTTTGCTTGCATGTACTGTACTTGTGGAGTGGATTTCACACCATAATACACGACTTGTATAGAAAAAGAATGAAAAAGAACAAGTTTCTGATCACAAAATCTGTATTCACGATTTATGGAGAAAATATGTTTTCCAGACCTGAAATTTGCCTTGTCCAAATTTTAAAGAAAAAAAACTATTTTCTTTCATTACTTTTCATCGATACAAGATGTTATTGTCTTCAGCATTAATCAGAATTTTCAATATTAGAGTACGTCTCTAAAGTATAGCCCACTTTATACATGAGCATAAAGCTATCAGTTTGTTATGTTGAATAATCTTTCTTCTCACCTTTGCAAAAATATCCTTGATTTGAAGCAAAGGAATTTTGATAATTAGCATTTGATAATTGGGAATATATACGATTTTGTATTTGTCAGATATTAAAATTATTTCCACTGTGCATCAGATTGTCAGCACATCCTGTCACTCTTTTGATGTTGAATCTAACCTGTGCGAAGTTCATTATGCGTTGACTCTACTGTATCTCCCTGAGGATATTGTTCTATTCTTGGTTTTCTCTCGCACCGATTGCCCGTTTCAGTATACACTGAGTACAACAATCATGGCACAAATACCGATACACTGTATTTAACATGTCCTATTTTTTCAAGGGGGTAGATTTAGTATTATCTCCTACTTTAGAATTTCTAGTTGGGTTTTACTTCGAACTTGCATTTGGTCCCTCTTACAACATATTATTCTATTCTTGGTTTTCTCTCGCATCGGTTGCCCGTCTCAGTATACAGTGTGCACAACGATCACGGCACAATTACCAATACACTGTACTGCATAAGCTGAAATTTTCGCGGTGGTTTTATTTTCGCTAATTTCCCGGTTATGGCCTCGCGAAAATTTCCACTCTATATGATGCACATTCATTTGTGTACAAACACTTTCAAAAACGTGAAAATAACAACACGCCAATGTGTCAAAATGGTCAGAAATCGNCTCGTTGTTAATTCACAGTTAACTGCCTCAGAACAACGAGTCAAGGTGAATCGTGTTGCTTCCGGGGTCCTATGTGACCAGGGCTTAAACAGTGTGCACAACGATCATGGCACAAATACCGATACTACACTATATTTAGTGTGCCTTATTTTGTTCAAGAAGGTACACTGTATCCCCGTTTAGTATTATCTCCTTTTTAGAATTTTTTGTTGCGTTGTATCTCGAAAATGCGTTGGGTCCTATTCAGGACTTACAGCCTCCCCCCCCCCCTTCGGTGGTTGCATTCGCATAGTCTGCTTTTACAGACTCTTGGCTTCAGCTTTCTGCAATGTGCATGGTGCACAATCAAGAGTCTGCTTTTATTATGAATCCCTTTGCCGATGGAGGTATAGAAGCAATGCAGAAGCAATGCAGTCTGTAGTGTAGTCTGTGATTGCAGACTCTGTATCATGCACTGCATACATGTATGCATACCGAAAGATAATGTTCTGTGTCTGCAGACTAGTAGCTGTACTGTACATGTACATTGTACATTATGCGCATATTGCTCTGAAACTACTTCAGGTCTTCAAAAGAAAGGAAAAGAAATGGCAACTCCTTAAGTTCTCATCATTTGGATTAATTTATGTTTGCTTACCCAAAAGAGACTTTGAAAACATTCATTACATTGTATAAACAAGGAAATAATTATCCTTTAAGTATTTAACAGCTTATAAGCAAAAAATGGTCAATTGGCGGAAATACAGCTACAATTTAGCACGTTTATAAAAGCTAAATTTCTACACTTGTTACAAAGACGAGAAAAGCCACTTGAGACAAATGAATTTGCATTGTTAAGCAGATATATTAAGCGCTATGGGATAAGCGTGAGATCAAAATTGAAATGTGAATAAAGCAACAGCTGAACAAAAATTTCAAAATACACTACGACAATACTATAGCCATACAAACCTTCCAGAATACACAGAGTCATGGGTTTACCAAAAGATGCAAATTGTATGCTTTCTTTGTACACAAAGGTTGTTCTGGATGACCCGAAAGCTTGCTTGAGGCTTGTCTGACATAGCATCCAGTTCCATATATATGCGAACTGGATTCCAAGTATTGCACTTCAATTGTATATCCGGTCTAAGGAATACCACAAAAGAAAGTAGCAAGAGAATGTCATAAATTTGAATACATTAGGGAACCCACCTTTTCTACATTTTATCATTTTGCATATTCTCAAATCTTTGCTACTGCAGTGGAGTATGTGGAAATACATAGAAGCCACTGCATGGCTCCATATAATCTTGATCAAACATGATTAAACGTGACGATACAACAAGAATAAAACCATGAAGTAACAAGTCCAAATATGCAGAGGAGCTCAGAAACCGAAGTCCAGTAGACTTTAAAGGGGAACTTCACCCAGACATTGATGCACTCTCAGTGGATGAAAAAAATACAATGATCAAACTGAAAATTTGAGCAAAATCCAACATGAACCCATTCAAAAGTTATGAATTTTCAAAGTTTTGATTTGAACCCCTCATGGGCTCCTTAAATTGGCAACGTATCGGCACAAAATGGCTGCCAACATAGAGAACTCTCCATTCACTTTGTACATAGAATTTCACATTTTCTTCTTTTTCTAGAAAAGTAAACAATAAATCAACAAAAGTCACTCTGAAATGCATGCAAAATAAAAATGTATATATCATACTTGAATAGAAAAGTACAAATTTGCCTACTTTCGAGAAAAAGAAGAAAATGTGACATACTGTGTACACAGTGAATGGAGAGTTCTCCATGTTGGCAGCCATTTTGTGATTGTACGTTGCCAATTTGAGGAGCCCATGAGGGTTACAAACCAAAATTTGAAAATTTATAACTGTTGAATGGATTGTCGGATTTAATTTGCTCAAATTTTCACACATTGACCATTGCATTTTTCTTCATCTACAGAGCGTACATCAATGTCTGGGTGAAGTTCCCCTTTAACTTGAAATCATCATCAGGCAAAAAAAAAGATTGTTCATATGCCCTCCAGTGCCTTTTTTTTAAGCATTGGTCAGTCAGATTTTTTTTTCTTGTTTTCATTTTTTCTAACGCAATGTTAAAGCCCAAGTATAGTTTTGGTAAAGATGAAGAAATGTGAATTTCGGGGATGTTTATCATGACATGTAATTATTATACACATTTTTTTTTAAACGAAATGATTCTTTTGAAAATTTGAATTTGACCGTTAAATCATATTTAGCGCCCTCTCTTGGTTATAGCATTATTTTGCTCGTTATCGAGCATATACAAATTTATTTCCGAGATTTGACAATAGAATGATATAGAGATATACACAACAATTAATTTCTGAAATCTTCATCCGATTCTGAGCATGGGAAGTTTTCCTTTATCAAGAAAGAAAATATTGAAATAGTGTGGTGCAGCACCACACTAAAAAAATTTGCACATTTTAGGTTATATAGCTTTTCCCAAACTCGTTCATTTTTTTGCACAATCTTTTGTGCAATATGTTTATGATACTATATTTCATTTCATATAGATTTGAAGACAAAATCTGGTGATAAAAATATTCGCTCTTACCAAAAGTGTACTTGGGCTTTAAGAATTCATAAGGAGAATCAGGCTTCAAATGCAATGAAAAGCCGAAGACCATCTGACAATATATTTTTAGGTCATGTTTTACATGTTTATTGATAGTTTTACTGTGATTTTTATTTATTTTGGTGAAAAGCAAATAGCCTAAAAAAAGAGGTGGCGATTTTGAGAGGGTCGGTTGGTGGAGGGAATCCAAGAAAAAAATGCAATAGGGCCTGTTGTACAAAATACATCCTCTGTATACTGTACATGATGTTTTTAGATCTTTCAAAATTGTCATAAAAAGAGAAAAATCAATTAACACAACACAACATTTTATATCACTTGGATGTTTAAAACATGAAGAATTTTTTTCCAAGAGTTTCTTATTCAAGAGTTTTTATATACATGTAGAAAGTACTGGTTTACCATACTGTGCTAATATATTAACAGAACTGGTTCATTACACTGTTCTAACAGAGAGATCAACTAACACAAAAGTAACATTATATCACTTGGATTTTTAAAACATGAAGAATTTTTTTCAAGACTTTTTCATTCAAAAGTTTTTATCAACATAGCTGGATTTCCATACTGTGCTAATATATACTGAGCACATAGGCCTATTTTAGCATTGATTTTGTAAGAATCATTTCAACAATCATTTCAAGACTATTTCACCCCCAAAATTTTAATAACAGAACTGGTTTACTACACTGTTCTAACATAAACTGTAGGCCCTCCTGTATGCCTATTCTAATATTGATTAAAAAGAATCAAGTACGTACAGTTTGTATTCCCACATCAATGTGTCTGTACAAGTAAAAATTAATCTGTGTTAAAATACCACTACTTTTTACTACTAGAACTGGTTTACTGCACTGTGCTAACATATAATTCTTATTTTTGACTAAAAAGAATCATGTAGGCCTATGTGTAGTCCCGTATGTGTCTGTACAAGTTTACAATAACCTGTAATACCACCACCTATTTACGTACTCTTCTACATTGGTAGGATAACAATATAGTTCCTGTTACTGCTAAGCCGTCAAGGTCGCGACCCCGCTTGACAATAGCCGTCAATCTTCTCAACCATATCCTGTCATTGGTCCATGTTATGACAGAGCAGGAATAGAAAGCTCCAAAATGGCAACATGCTGACAGTTTTTACATAGGCTATATAGTTTGTTTTAGCATAGACCTAGGTGGTAGGTCTATGGTGTTAGGTAGGCATATATGTATCTGTATTCTGTAGCATATATGTAGGCCTACAGACTACCCCAAATTTGGGATCTTCAATTAGGCCCCCTAATATTGTTTTGATGCCCTCCACCAACCAGTCCTTTAAAAATGGCCTGGCATAAAAAAATTGTGTTCGATTGTTTGTCTTGCTTTTCACTAAAATAACTAAAAAAAAAATCATAGTAGAATTATAGGAAAGCCTGAGAAATTTTATAACCTAGCTGAAAAGTCACTCTTAGATCTTTTCAGGCTTTTAAGTCCATTTTAAGCCTATCTGTTCCAAAATTGAAAAAAAAATCACTCTGGGCCATCCAATCCATTTTTTTCGCTTGAGCATTTTAGGGAGGCATATTCTGTAACATACATGTAGTACTGTCAAAGTCATTTTTAGCATGCATATATCACCAGAGAATTTACCAAATTTCAGGCATACATGCATTTATATGTGTGTTTGAATGAATGAACATTCTGGTTGACATTACCTACATTGTATTTCACACCAATATCTCTCAAATCATTTTGATATACATGTACATATCTCACTGTTAAATTTGCTATGCGCCATCATATGTCGTGGAAAATCTAAAAGTCTAATTCATGTTGTGATTGCTGAGCTGCGCGAGAATCTGTGCTAATAAACTATTGATTTTTCGGCTTGATGCGAGGAGCATAGATTTTCGGGGTGATTTGACAACTTGGCATTTTCCATCTCTGTGCAAATTGAATCATTGTTGAGCAGTGAGAATAGGAGAGATAGAGAGAGAGAGAGATATGGAGGGAGCTTGAAGAAATGGGGGATATAATAATCTCCAAGTAGGCTCCCAAAACAGGCTTTAGATTTCAAACTTTTGAAGATCAAGGTCACTTTTCTACAGAGTATGTTTTATTCTACATACTTTATACTAGAGCTAAAATGGGAAAACAGCTAGGCTAAAGCCAGGCTAACACTTGCACGGCATTTGGCCGCAATTTTGTCATGGCAAGTCGTGCCATTTTGGAGCGTTAATTAACTGGGAGGCTCCTGCACTGTTAACAAATAGTTCATGAATGTATGCCCACTGGCATGCAACATTTCACATCGTCTAGACGAGTTTGCGCATATTTCACACGCCGTTCACGAAATTTTTTCGAGATAAAAATTTTGATCTTTTCAAAATTCTCGTCTCAACATTGCAGGCAGTCACGACAAGTTCGGCACATGACTAGATTACGCGTTGGGACAACTTGAAGAATACGCACTGGCACTACACTGAATCGTGCAAGTATCAGCCTGGCTTTATGTAAATCTATTCTATTAATTTGATTAATTTATGCCCTGTATTAATCTGTGTCTGAATTGGAAAACTACATGTTGAACCTGACACAGCTCACTGAAAGCTAGGAGAGTTGGCAGTATGAACTAAAAAGCTTCAAGTACATGTACTCTCAAAAGCAGGTATTTCAAATTCTGAATGCTTTTAATTTCATCACATTTCTCTCTCTCCACCTTTTTAAATTAAGGAACGCAATTCATGGGGTGACCGTAGAATTGTGCACAGACTGAAAATTGGGCAGAGACCAAAATGCAATTGTCTTGGCAGTGAATGTTCGGGGTTGTCCCTTTTAGCCATGCAGCAAGATAATTTTTTCAATTTTCATGATTACGCTTTCGATGAAATCATGTAGATGAAAATTATGAATGAACAAGTGGGTGGCAAGACCGCTTTAGTCAAAATCTTTTAGATTATGAATTAATAAGTGGGTGACTCTGAAGTTGAAGCTCTCTGCTAAAAAATTAGGCAAAAAAGAAAGTGTTGGACGATGCTCAAGAATGACTTTTTAAAGATTTTGTTGGTCAGTCAGAAATTTGGAACACAGATTTAATGTAGAAAATATGACTTATAATGGAGTACATGCATTGCAAATGAATGTCATGTCTTCCAACAATTTCACTGTATTTGTTTAAACCATTGAATACTGGTACCAATACGTAGTCCCTGCACAAAGTCTATGGGGAAATACAGAAGTCAATATTCAATGGGTTAATTTGAGTGAAAAATAAAAAGAAAATTCCAGGTCAGGCCATTTTTAGAGTGTCGGTCAGATGTGGCCATCCAAATATTTCTTTTTTTTACTTAAAGGGGAACTACACTCAGAGATTAAATTGCTGTCATTAAATGTAGAAAAATAAGATGAACAAACTGTGAAAATTTGAGCAAAATCGGATAATCCATTCAAAAGTTATGAATTTTCAAAGTTTTGATTTACACCCCTCATGGGCTCCTTAATTTGGCAAACGCACAGGCACAAAATGGCTGCCAACATGGAGAACTCTCCATTCGCTTTGTACACAAAATTTCACATTTTCCTCTTTTTCCAGAAAAGTAGACAAAATTTTGTTTCTTCGGTTAAATATATTATAGCCACATCAATTCTGCAAGCATTCCAGAAAGAACGGGGTTTATTCCTCATTTGAAATGTGATATTGATCCATTTTTCAATAAATTTATATACAAAGTGAATGAGGAGTTCTCCATGTATGACATGACAGATTATGCTAATTAGCTATACACATGCCATTTCAAGGATGCCCAGCACAGGTGGAAATGATGACTTTGAAAATTCATAACTTTTGAACGGATTATCTAATTTTGCTCAAATTTTCACAGTTTGTTCATCTGATTTTTCTTCATTTACTGACTATACATTATTGTCTGGGTGTAATTCCCCTTTAACGTCTCTTTACTGGAGATGAAACAAGAGTCAAGTAGGCTTGAGAAAGGGATTTATGTTACTTGAATCAAGACGTTAGCCTACATCATTAGGGGCGTTCACACTTGTTACAAACCAAAGTCATTTTGATATTGATGTAATTCGGGCAACGTTCGCACTAGAGATGTGATCCAATCGCGATCCAGATTCGGAGCATTAGAGGACTTGAAGGAGCACACTGTGCATACCAAAGCTGTCAAATCAAGGCAACCGAATTCAACAAGATAAAAAGCAAACTTTCAAGGGAAAATACTTTGTTAACATGTTGACAACCAAGAACTACATGTACAGCCTAGTTCAAAACAATCACTACATACATGTACCTGTTCAGTGGAAATGCTTGCATTGATGTTCTCATTTACTGTTCACACTATGGTCGGCAGGGTAATATTTTTTCTCCCGAATAGATCGTGATCCATACAGTGTATCAACAGAAAATCGCCGTTCGTACTAGGATTACTGCAATCCTGACATCAAGGTTTGAACATCAATGTCAGGGTTGCGATAATTTGCCATAGTGCAAACACCCTTTTGTGAAAGTTTTATCACTTGCTTTCCTGAACTGGGCACCGCTCACCTGTGTCGTTCCTGACATCAAGGTTTGAACATCAATGTCAGGGTTGCGATAATTTGCCATAGTGCGAACACCCTTTTGTGAAAGTTTTATCACTTGCTTTCCTGAACTGGGCACCACTCACCTGTGTCGTTTACATATGACATTCCACTGATTTTGCCTTTGTTTTTGGTACTGTAAAATAAGGCGAACAGGGACATCGGGACTAAATAAGAAGCTTTGATTCTTTAAAAACATTTTTAATCCTTTATTACGAGATGTTTCACTCTATGGACTCAAGTTTTTCGGGGATAGACCTTTCAATATGTTGAAAAAATGTTTTTAAAAAGTATAAGCAAATTTATATGAGATAGAAACAATGTTTGTAAATTTTTGTCACTGTTGACGCAGCTTGCGTTTATGTTCATCCCGTTTGTTGTACAGTTGATATATTAATTGTGTATCAATTCAATTTTATTTTGATTGTCGCTATGACGGATTTCTGGATCGGTCCTATGTTTATATTCTGGATTTTAAAGTCACTGAGCTCGAGGTTTACATTCTGTATGCTGCCCTGCTACATTACACAATAAGTGGTCTAATGATATCAGCGATTTTTCTGTAAATGCAGGCTTTATTTATTTGTTTGTATGGCACAATACAGGAAAACTATGATAAAAACTACAAAGTGGAATGTGAAATGTCACTTGCATTTGTCTTGTATAATATGGATTTGTAAGGGGTGCAATAAGGGTGATCATTAACCTAGTCTAGCTTTCGCAGACACTCTTTTATGAATCACGATGGATGAAGGTCTGAGGCCGCACAGACTAAGTGGAGACCGAGTAGTGTTTAATGGATGGGAGAGAGTCGGAATAGTTGATGCACTCTCGCGGATTCGCCAGCCTTCTTGGGAAATTAGAAACGAAATGGATGGGTTGTTAATTAGGCAACATTAGCCTCACACTCGCTCAAGGCAATTAAACCATACACACAGAGTGTGTAGTCTCTGAACTAAGACCCAGCTAGGGCAGTATATTAATCCTTTTTAATTCATTCACATTTTTGTAGAGCGACAGGTCATATTCATTACCGATAATGTCTCTCTTGTCCAAATTAATCCATTCGTATAATAAAGAAATATGCATCACATGAAGTTCTACTTCTTTGAGATAAATTTAAAAGTGTATCTGAGGTAAAAAAAAAATTATATAATTTGTATAAGTACATAAAATTAACCCTAAATAATGTTATCCAACATGAAATGGATTACTGGTTAGGAGTTAAAAAGCAAGTAAATGTCTTGTTAACGATCAATGCACATAGTCTTATCCCCAATGAGGCTCCGGGTATGGCATCTAAACATGTGAGCTAGACTTCGTACAGGTCATTTTTCGATTTACCACGAGAAATGTGTAATTTATTTATTTTGCAATTTGAAATGATGTCATGGCATGTTTAGGGGAGTTGGTTTTGTGTATACTTCCGACTAACAAATTGTTATTTTAGGTTTTAGATACCCTCTAAATGTAAGTTCTAGATGTGACATATTTCAAGATACTCATTCTTGTAGGCAGCTCTTTCACTGCCTGAATGGGGTCTGTGCTCGCATACTACACAAAACGAGATGATTATTCGGGATGATCACGAACCCTAGCTGGATGCAGACTCATTTTGAGGCATCTGTTGCCGTTGTGTCCCGAATCGGAACAATTTATGTCGGCTACATCCATTTTTTCGGTTGATGTCTGTATCAGATTGTGTATATGGGCCTGTGCTCGCATACTACACAAAACGAGATGATTATTCGGGATGAGCAGTGAGCACGAACCCTAGCTGGATGCAGACTCATTTTGAGGCATCTGTTGCCGCTGTGTCCCGAATCAGAACAATTTATGTCAGCCGCATTCATTTTTTCGGTTGATGTCTGTATCAGATTGTGTTTGTTTACAGTGCACGAGGCGGGACGGGTGATATTCAAGAAGGAACTTTCCTGAAGGGTCGTAAATCAGGATTCTATTGATGATGCAGGTCCCATTTTGATCAGTAATAATTTTGCACGGGTTTGTTTGTACTTGAAGGATACATATACACTATTACTTGTGCTATTTGGCATCCATACTTCTTGTACTGAGTAGCCAGCTCCATCATTAAAGGTAGAAAACTACATTTGCACACATTACGGCTATGCTGACAACTTGTTGTGTACCTCAGATATGCCAAAATAATAACCTCTATGAAGTATTTTGGTCGAATGTACATGTAGTCCAGAATATTTAGTTCAAATAAAAATCTATTCTGTTATAATTCATCTTGACACCAATGGTAACGCGATACTCCTAGCGTATTACGGTACCAAACACACAACAAAAAAAACATTGTAAGAGCACATGCGCACTTCAATACACTGCCACACCACGCGGAATACGTACTGAGAGAGACTCTTGGGCTATTGGTCAACGAGGGGCCAACGGCTGTTTTGAATTTTGAACGCACGGTCCATTAGTTCGAGGCCCGAATAGAAGAATTATTATTGGAATAACTATAAATGCGCCTATCATGACCAATCTTTGTGCTTAATTGATTGGTGATGAGTTCTAACATTTAGTACCCTTCAACACAACACAACAATCTTTGAAACTAGAAAGTCAAATTTTAGGCTGCAAAAGAAGTATTCTACCTTTAATTCCTTCATGTGCATTCATATCACCCCGAAGTACAGATCTGGGCCCTGTAACATAAAGGTTTGCGATTAATCACTATTTGATTTTGCGATATTGCCAACTGTAGTACATGATTTGCCATAAACTTGCGATTGATATCAATCGCTATCAGATTAGCAATTAATCACAAACCTTTATGCTACGGGGGCCCAGGTCACCAATAAGATTGTGTCTTATTCAGTTAGATTTGTTTTTGCTAGAAATTAGTAAACAGTTTCTATTAAAAAATTAAGATTTTTTAATTCAAGAATATTGGTCCTGTACAATGTGTCTTTACTGAGGTTTTTGTGTGGGAGTAAGAATTTTGCATGAAATAGATATGAGCAACCCAGGAGTAAAATCTGTAGTCACAAAAACCCAGTGGCCAGTGAATTTTGAAAACTTTTTTTCCCCTCCTTCTTACATATATACATGTATGCGTCCAGTCACTAAAAAACTTGGCGATATATTTTACTTTAGGTCCCCCTCGCAGAGAGTGCATGCATTTCTTTACACCCAAGTCTACGGCGGTGGATTGAGGTCCCCACTGCGTGCACTGAATAAAGCTAAAAAAGTTTTTTTTAATTATATTTAAAAATGGGGGCTTGATTATTTGTGTCAATCTTCTGCAAATGTATAAAGCCATAGTGCACTATTTCAACAATACATTGACATGGGAATACAGTAATGCCAGCAAACTAGAGCACTGTATTTATATACATTGTAACATTATTGGTGCATACCACATTGATTGACACTACATTGTGAAGGGGATGACCTTCCTATATTGTAATGTTTTATTGTTCAATAGGCCACTCATCTCTATGTGTGGCCTTTCACTGACCATTCATGAGGACAAATTCAAAAATAGAACATTATCTTGTGCGATACATCTGCCCTTGCTCTAGTTTGCAGGCAAAGTATGTGTGAAACTTGATCTGTTTTTATTTACTTATTTTCTAATATATGCATGATTTACAATTAGTTTCATTTATCATTGATTTTAATTTCATGTAGGCCTACTATGTTTTTTATTTACCAGACAGATACATATATACTGATAAATATTAATGCGTAGATCTCTGGTTTATTGAATATCCATGCCATTCTATACAGACACAAAATGTATGTAGATTTGTTTAATGACAGATCATATTAAAGTTGTAACGTATGTAAACAGTACTGTGTATTTAATCCCCCCCCCCAAAAAAAAAAAAATGTTTTGTTGCCCTCAAATTATATTGTTTAAAGATAGCTTCAGTTAAAGAAGAATGAATCCTAGAGGATAATATACACCTATAAGAAAGGTATCATATACCAATACTAATCAGACTGGACCAAGCTCTAAAATAAATTCAGAAAAGTGTAAATNCATTTTTTCGGTTGATGTCTGTATCAGATTGTGTTTGTTTACAGTGCACGAGGCGGGACGGGTGATATTCAAGAAGGAACTTTCCTGAAGGGTCGTAAATCAGGATTCTATTGATGATGCAGGTCCCATTTTGATCAGTAATAATTTTGCACGGGTTTGTTTGTACTTGAAGGATACATATACACTATTACTTGTGCTATTTGGCATCCATACTTCTTGTACTGAGTCGCCAGCTCCATCATTAAAGGTAGAAAACTACATTTGCACACATTACGGCTATGCTGACAACTTGTTGTGTACCTCAGATATGCCAAAATAATAACCTCTATGAAGTATTTTGGTCGAATGTACATGTAGTCCAGAATATTTAGTTCAAATAAAAATCTATTCTGTTATAATTCATCTTGACACCAACGGTAACGCGATACTCCTAGCGTATTACGGTACCAAACACACACAAAAAAAAACATTGTAAGAGCACATGCGCACTTCAATACACTGCCACACCATGCGGAATACGTACTGAGAGAGAGTAGACTCTTGGGCTATTGGTCAATGAGGGGCCAACGGCTGTTTTGAATTTTGAACGCACAGTCCATTAGTTCAAGGCCCGAATAGAAGAATTATTATTGGAATAACTATAAATGCGCCTATCATGACCAATCTTTGTGCTTAATTGATTGGTGATGAGTTCTAACATTTAGTACCCTTCAACACAACACAACAATCTTTGAAACTAGAAAGTCAAATTTTAGGGTGCAAAAGAATTACATGTATTCTACCTTTAATTCCTTCATGTGCATTCATATCATCCTGAAGTACAGATCTGGGCCGTGTAACATAAAGGTTTGCGATTAAACGCTATTTGATTTTGCGATTAATTGCCAACTTTAGTACATGATTTGCCATAAACATGCTATTGATATCAATCACTATCAGATTAGCAAATAAGCGGAAACCTTTGTTATGGGGCATAGGTCACCAATAAGATTGTGTCTTATTCAGTTTTTTGCTAGAAATTAATAATTAGTTTCTATTAAAAAATTAAGATTTTTTAATTCAAGAATATTGGTCCTGTACAATGTGTCTTTACTGAGATTTTGTTTGAGAGAATGAAATATTACCAACCCATGCAGGACTGTAGTCACAAAAAGACCCTAATTTTGAAAAAAAAAGTTTTCTTCTCATTCGCATCCTGTCAATAGTGGGCAAATCATAATGTTCTGCAAACCTTTACTCGTAAAAGTACCTGGAAAGTGGTCATCCTTTAATTTTAAAAAAAATATGGGGGAGGGGTCAATTATTTGTGTCAGTCCTCTGCAAATGTATAAAGCCATAGTACACTATTTCAGCAATACATTGACATGGTACAGTAGTGCCAGCAAACTAGAGCACTCTATTTACATTGTAACATTATTGGTGCATGCCACATTGATTGACACTACATTGTGATGGGGATGACCTTCCTATTGTAATGTTCAATAGACTACTCATCTACGGCCTTTCACTGACCAGTATACTGTACGACAGGTATTTAGTTTTGTGTGGGAGTATGATTTCTGCATGTAAAATGAGATATTACAGGAGTACAATAATTAAGTCTGAAGTACAAAAAAAAAGGCACCGGGGAAATTTGTAAACTGATTTTTTTTCTCCTTCTCAATTGCATCCAGTTAATAGTGGGCCAACTATAAAGTGCTGCAAACCATTACTCCAAGAAGTACCTGAAAAGTGGACATCCTTTAATCCTTTATTTAAAAAGCAAAAATTGGGGGGGGGGGGGGGGGGGGGGAGGGGTCAATTATTTGCGCTAATCCTCTACAAATTTAGCCCTAGTGCACTATTCTAGCAATAGTTAACAAGGGAATACTCTAGTGCCAGTAAACTAGAGCACTCTATTATTGAAGACATGCCACATTGATTGACAATGCTTTGAAGGGGATGATGACCTTCCTGTCGTAATGTTTTACTATTCAATAGGCTACTCATCTACGGCCTTTCACTGCCCACACATGAGGACAAATACATAAATAGAACATTATCTTGTGTGATACATCCGCCCTTGCTCTAGTTTCCAGGCACAGTGTGCGTGAAACTTGATCTGTTTTTATTTACTTATTTTTTAATTTATGCATGATTTACAATTAATTTCTATTATCTATTATTTTAAAGTTCATGTAGGCCTACAGTACTATGTTTTTTTTTACAGACAGATACATATATATTGATAGATATTAACGTGTAGATCTATGGTTTGTTGAAATCCATGCTATTCTTAAACTTACAGACATAAAATGTATGTAGATTTGTTAAATGACAGATTTTAAAGATTTTGTCACAAATATGGTTTATTTGATTGTTTTTAGAAATAGCTTTGTTTGTTTAGAAACAGGTTTTAATTTTACTTTATTCCTTTTAGAAAATAAATTTGATGTGAAAAATAATACTTAGACAAGTTAGAAGGGAATGGAAAGCAAAAGAATTTGAAAATGACTTTCCAGGTTTGTCTTTTTTTCAGAGGGTCAGTTAGTTTAGGGCAACCAAAGAATTATATATTCATTTTTTTTTACTGTTAAAGTACATCATTCTGGGAATGTATTTACAATGCCATGAACACATTAAAAATGCTTTAATTGCACAAATGACCTTAAACCAAAGTGCTTTTACAACAGTACTCAACCAGTAGTTAATGAATTACAATCATAACTACCTTGTTTTGACTATGAATGTGTACAAATGACTCTTGTAAACAATACTTTGTACCATAATCATGTTTTCAAAATGATATTCCTACTAAGAAGGATCTAGCTGGAAGAGTCTTGTCAGGTAAAACTGACGTGAAAATGATTGTCATTTCCTCTCTAATTTCATTTCCTCCAAAACATAACATGACTAGTCTCGGCACCAGCCACAAATGCCTTTGTTTTATTTTGTTGCAATAGGTGTTCAATTAAATGTAGAATACGTCTTTTTCAGCCCAAAATCTGACTTTCCAAGATTGTTGTGTAATGTTAAAGAATACTAAATGTTAGAATTTATCACCAATCAAACAAGCGCAAAGATTGGTCATGATAAGCGCATTTACAGTCATTCCAATAATAATACTTTTATTCGAGGCCTCGAATTCATGGACCGTGCGTTCAAAATTCAAGGACCGTGCGTTCAAAATTCAAAACGGTTGTTGAATGTCCGTTGACCTGAGCGTGAGATTCTCTCTCGATGCGCATTCTGCATATATGCTCTGTGCATGCGGCAGTGTATTGAAGTTCACGCTTAACATGCACTGGCAGGGCTGTGTGTGTGAGTTGCATTGAGGTAATAAGCGCTAGCCGTATCGCAATACCGTTGACATGATACGGTGAGAAAGATGACAGACAATGGAATAGATATTTATTTGAATTAAATGTCTAAGAATATTATAGTCATTAGTAGAGCTACTAATAAAATATTTGATTGAAGTTATTATTTTGGTATATCCGAGGTACAGAACAAGATGTAGGAATAATTGAAAAGTATGCAAATGTAATTTTAAACCTTTAAACAGGTACAGGTCGGATGACATTATTCATTGTTTACAGCGTAAAGTTGAGAGATCTGCTAATCAATACAATATCCTGCCTTTTTGTTATTACCGAGTTTACGCTCGACAACGAAGCGGCTCAACGACTGGAGAATTTGTCAGATTCCTGCGTTCTTGCTAACCCGTCCTTAATTTATTCCCTACGTTGCTCTTAACTTATGTTGTAAACGCTACTCGCTCAATGGCAGTATGCAAATTGAGTGTGACGTCAGGAATCGAGCTTTCACGCCGAAATCTAAAGATTTGCTTGATAGGCACGTGATACGCTTGGCCGCATCTGATTGGCTCCGTTCCTGCATCTAAGACGGACGTGGGATTCAGCAAAGACCGTTGTAGAATTCTGCTCTTCGCCGCTATTCTCACTGGCAACCAGCGAAGCCGACCTAAACGGGTCGAAAATGGTATTGGTCAGCAATTTTGCCGTTCGTGTTGACGATGCATAACCTCGCTAATGTTCCGCTTGCACCCATTAAATACTGCATGATATTTAGAGTCTTAGGGGTGTTCAAAAGTTGCAATGGATTGCAGGTTTCCAGTTTATCGGAACGTGCCAATCAAAAATTACTGTTTCATGCACGTCTTGTTAAATGCGCATATACCGCGCTCGAACAAACATATGCGCGTTACAATTTGAAAAGTTGCAGTTGATTTGCAGTTGGTTTTTTTAACAACACCTCCTTAGGAATATCACACAATTGGGAGACCAAACGTTCTTGAATGGGCTACACTCTGGTGAAATATGATTGAATAAAATAAAAAATAAAGGTCTCGCCTTTGATCACCTTTGATTGATTTGTATTTGTATACTGTATACCCTATACATGTACAAATGCACCACCAATATGTACATGTACACGTATATGATCATTTTTCTGCGTCATGCTGGTGTTCCATTTTTATAATATTTATGCACCGCTTTTTCAAAACTGACTTTATTGTTACCTGTAATTCACCCCATTCCTAATAAATAAACAAATAAATACATGTAACGTTCTGGAATTACGTCAGCATCATGACATCAGGATGTTTATTGAGCGCAATGATTGTGCGATTTAAGAATACTACCAGCAAATAATTTGAACACTGACGTATTATATCATGTCTTTTTACGTGGCTGAAAGTCCGACACAAAAGCAGGAAGCTTAAATTTCCACCTCTTGTATGTGTCCTCGATTAAACCAAGGCAGAATGAGAGTGGCATTAAAAAGCAAAGCCATTTAATTTGCCTTTTACCTCACTTTAAAGATAAATTCTGCATTGTAGCTCCAGTATAAAGCTTATAAAACTTAAGTCATATTGAAAATATTTTGAATAATACGAATAATATGATAAACTAAATATTGTTAATCTGGAAGAGAGAATTACATGTACATGTAGAATAATAAAATGGTTATTCAAATAATATGGGATTCATTTATCTAAATGCTGTCCTATTACATTACCATACTTTTCTGTCTGGAGCCAACACAGAAAATAGTGTGTGGGACCATGGAATTAAGCAAATTTTCTAATTGTAAAAATGGTATGATGCAAAAAAGGGATTTCTCTGAGAAAAAAAATGGTATAGAAAATCAAATGTTTACTATGAAATTCTGTATGAAAACTTAAATGGAAGATTTGTACCAGAAAAGAACATCGGCAAAGGTTTACAACATTTTTTGGAACTTTTCCAACACCGAAACTCTGTCTTTAAGCCTAAAAAGGAAGTTTTTAATCAATAAAAAAAGTGCTCATTCACCTCACAAGGGGCCTGTGATATATTCTTGGTTAGGGCATCGCAAGGTAATAACAGACTTGACGACTTCAGTCAATGAACGTGAATCATACCACGTAATCGGGGAGTCTTGATTGGCTGAGGTTGTTTTGGTCCATCATTCTTCGAAGGTGAATATCGATGGATGCGTGTAATTTATATGTATGCCTACAATGTGCGTTGGTGGATTGTATGTGCGGTGAATAGTACCTGAATGGGCAGAAGTGTAAGACAATTTTATTGAACTTGTAATTGTATTTATTTAGACCATTTTGAGTAAATAAGTAAATAAATTGTGGAAAGCACTATGTATCTCTGATTCAGTCGAATTCCTTCAAGGTGGGATAATTACATGTACACTTTTTCTTTCATAGGAGAAAGTTGATTTACACAAGTAATACATCTATACATGTATACAGTCAAACCTGTCTATAAAGACCACCAAAGGTTATACATGTATACAGTCAAACCTGTCTATAAAGACCACCAAAGGGAGACTTTAAAAGTGGGTCTCTAACAGCACATGGTCCAGGTTCTTGTGTCAATTGCGTTAAGTGAGAACTTGAGAAAGGTGGTTTTTATGGACAGGTGGTCTATTTACACAGGTTGGCGCTAAAGCAGGTTTTAACTGTACATACATACAGGGTGTAGATAGCCAATGGGATCAGCAGGATTTGTTCTTTAATTAAATTGTATATTTTGTCATTATTAAAGTAGGCTTGCGTAACTGGTTCCATGTACTGTACATTGGTCAAAGTTCATTGATTACAATAAATTGTCCAAAAACCAAAAACCTGTCTTTTATTAGGCATATATGCAGCCCTTTTTCATCCTTGGAAAAAAGTGTCATATAAATTCAAGTATCATTTTTATTATTTAATATGAAAACAAATTTAAATTGGCTTGTAAACACAAAAGTTGTTTTCATTGGTTGTTGAATCATTGCATCACTTCTTGGTGGTCGACCTAAAGGTAATCAATTGTATACAGCTACTTGATGCATGAAAGAAATTTACCAGTATTTGATTTCACAGGCTAGGCAGATTTTGCAGCCTTGATACTGTACGAAAATACAAAACATTGATTAAAGAAATTATACAATGCCGAATCATTGCAAAACTGATTTGAATGTACACTGTATATGACAATTTTGCTATCTTTCAGTTTGAAACTAAGAATATCTGAAAGTATGACAGAATAAGATGAACATTTACCATCCAAAAGAGCAAAAGTAGATAAGCACTCAGAAAGCATGTGGCTTTAGGTCAGTGGAGCAACCATGTTATATTTGCCGAAACTTTCTGCAGAGGTTTATCCGTGCATGATGCGAACGACCAGTCACTGATGAAATATCTTGAAATACACTGAACCGATAAACTTTGTAACTTCAGGTGATTCCTGTTATGGCAAAATGTTTAGATTATTGCACCTGCTGAATCAGCTAAATTTTATTTAGATTCCATTGCTTTTAAAACTTTGCCATAGGCCTACAATGAATACCGAGGAAAATCAATATTCACTGCAAAAGAATCCTTACATTTGTCACACTTTGTTGTTCATTGCATTGATGCAATTTAAAAAAATGTTTCATTGAAATACTGCGTACATGTTTTTAAGAACAATTTTCACATTTACATTTTGTGTGTGTATTTTTAGCAAGTCTCTTGCTGTGAATTTGTTTCCCACTATAAAATCTATTCTAAATATGAAATTTATATTGATATTAATATATACATGAGTTTTGATAATAAAAAAAAAATATTAAGTTCACTTTGTTATTTTTCCATTAATGTTCAACATCCTGGTGTGTGGTTTAAAGTTTCCATCAATGTGCTCTTTTTTTCATACCTGTAAGTCAAAATACATGTCTATGAATTTTTATGGACAATGTAACCTTTTGATAAATAAAGGGGAATTTCCATTGATACAAAGAACAATTGTTTGTGTAACCTTATCTTCACTCTTATGATTAAAATTCTGATGCTTTTTCCTGCAACTTATTTTTTAAGAAATTAGGGGAATTTTTCATTGATACAAAGTAAGATTATTTGTACAATAAAACCTCATCTTCATATTTATGATACAAATTAATGTGCTTTTTCCCACAACTGATTGTTGACAAGAAACGTTTTAAGTTAAGAATGACTTGTATTCGAACAGTAAGATCATGCCTGAAGAAAAATAAACATTGGCATTTTTATGTTGAAGGAATTCCCGATCAAAATATAATCAATAAGTATTGGGTCGTAAGTGTTTTTCGAGATGAGAAAATACATATATAAACTGGCAGCTGATTGCTGCTTGAATCTGCTTTCCTTTTCTTTTTTAACTGTTAAAAATTTACAGGATGTTTAAGCACCCTTTTTCAAAGAAATTAAGTGCACCAAGTTAAGTCATTCTATCAAAGTATTTCTTCAAATTTGAATTACAGATCATTGTTTTTCACTTTCAGGAGGAATCTCTCTTGACTCTAGAATACGTACAAACTTGCAAATCGTTAATAAAGTTCTTTTCTCAATGTTTTATTTTTATATAGGATGATGCACTAAAGAATTCCAGTTCAGCTGGAAAAAGGATCAAATCTGCAAGCCCAAATCAAGCCACCTAGTCTTGCTTCCTATTGACAGGAGAGGGTGCACTTTATCTTCAATTGTGTCATACATGATCGCGAGGAGAGATTGTTTTTCTTTCAACCGAGAGCGGAAGGATTCATACTGTCAAACGAGGGAACAATTCACCCCGTATTGCGTCCTACATGATCACGAAGAGAGGTCGCTTGGTTTCTGAAGCCGGAGCGGAGGGATTCATACTGTCAAACGAGGGAGCAATTCACCCCGTTTTGCGTCCTACATGATCGTGAAGAGAGCTCGCTTGGTCCCAGAGAGCCGGAGCTGAAGGATGCGGGAGAGGGCTCGCAGCAAAATGGCAACCCTCGATGCAGGACATCACCACACGAACTCGGGACGGCGCTCGCCCCTCCGCAACGTCCAAGATCGGCTCGGCCTCGCCATGCAGCCGTTCCCAGCCGTACGACGCATCCGACGGCTCTCCGTCCAAGACAGGTCCAACTCGGACTCCAATTTAGCCCATCCGGACCTCCAGCGCCGGACCGGTCAACAGTCCAGTCTGATGGTCAGTAAGAATGAGATCGTTCTTGGCGGGGAATACGGTGACAGTGCAAGCGTCGATGTGAGCTGGGACATCAGAGAGGATGTTGGCTCACAGGACTGGATTGGACTCTATCTCATTGGTAGGTATTCTCAGATATTAGAAGGGGTCACAGTAAGGGGGTGTTGTTCAAAAGTTGCAATTGATCGCAAAATGCAGTTGATCAGAACATGCCAATCAAATTCATTGTTTCATGCGTGTCTTGTTAAGTGCGCATACCGTGCGCGAATTAGGGTGTGCACTACAATTTGCAAAGTCGCAGTTGATTTGCAGTTGATTTTGAACAACACCCCGTTAGAGCCAAAACTTAAAGGTTTCAGAAACTAGAGTCCTATGGAAGCTTGTACGTGCAGCGCGACAGTGAGTTGTTCAACTCCCCAAGGCACCTGGTTTTGGTTGAAATAAGAATGCAACTTGAAAAAACTTTCCTAGGAACCTTGTCTTGGAGTAAAAGGCAACTTGTGCAAATCTCGCCTTGGGGCCTAGTGTAGGATGAAAAAGCAAGAAGGCGACTTATACAAACTCGCCTTCATGCTGTACCTATAAGCCTCCTTTTGACTGCCATAATTTCTGAAACCTTACGGTTTCAGCTCCAAATGTGAACCTTACTTTTTGCAATCTAAGAACAAAGAAAATGGAGAAAATAAGCAACTTTCCATTCAAGCCCTTACAATTGCTCACACACAAAAGAAATATCCTTCTCCAGTTATTCTACAAAGAAATGTAGAATAAATGTAGAAGAAGTTTGCTGAATGGCATGAAAACTCCTTAGTTTGTTTTGTTTGATAGAGCCACTGTGAACGTCTCAACGGTAGTCATTCATTTTGTCCAGTTTCTTTTTCCTTTGATTTCATAATGAGAGCTCATTATTATCAAACTTTTCATAGTAATATGAAGCCCCATTCTCACGCCCCATTCTCACGTATATATACGTGAGAATGGGGCTTTGGAATATATTCCAAAAGTGGTCTCGATATAAATAGTTTATAGAATTATTTACATTTTTGCATTAGAAGCATTTCCATTATGGCAGTCAGGAGTACTTTATACACTAGTCTTTTCTCATATTCCTGAAGCTAAATACTTTTGCTATAAAAAAAATGGATCATTCTGTGCAATAGAGACATGCATGAGTGATACTGTAGATTATCAACAATGACAATTGTATTCAAAGATAAAGGTCATTATGCCTTTTTCATTCAGAAAATCAAAATAGCGTTAAAGCCCAAGTACAGTTTTGGTAAAAGCCAATATTTTTATCGCCAAATTTTGTCTTCAAATCTACTTAAAAAGAAACATGATATCATGAACATGTTGTACAAAAGATTGTATGAAAAATTAACAAGTTTTGGAAAAGTTATAACCTAAAGTGTGGAAAATATTTTAGCGTCGTAGCCCCCGACGCTAATTCAATATTTTCTTTTTTGATAAAGGACAGCTTCTCATGAACAGAATTTGATGAAAATGTCAGAATTTATTCTTTATGTATTCCTTTTTAGCATGCTTTAATAAAATCTTGGAAATAATTTTGTATATGCCCAATAAGAAGCAAAATATTGTTGTAACCAAGAGAGGGCGCTAAATACGATTTAACGGTCAAATTCAAATTTTCAAAAGAATTCGCTCGTAGAAAATTATGCTATGATCTTGAAATGTGTATACAAACTATATGTCATGGTATATATCCCCAAAATTCACATTTCTTTAATCTTTACCAAAACTATACACGGGCTTTAAGCACAGTGTAATATCTTGCTCCTACATTAATTTGACCTTTGGTTTAATAGACTTTGGTTCTTAGTCATTCTCATACAGTATTTATCATGATAAAAAGAATAGTGATGATTAAGTTGAAATGTGTACATGTGTACATTCTCTAATAGAAGAACACATAAATCATAAAATACAGGATGTTCCCAAAGAAAGCAAATAGGATAATAGAGATACTGATTGCACAAATTCATGTTTTAATTTATTTGATTGATAATTTATTCTTGTATACCTAGAACCTGATCATAATATTTTCTATGAACAACCCTAACTGCCAAATAGTGATCTGCTAGTACTATCAAACTGAGCACTGTAACTTGTAAACGCATTGCCACATTAATATGGAAAAATAACAATTTTTCAATTCTAGCACCTAAAACTAACTATATCAGTTGTCCCTAAACGATCTACAATGTTGCATAATTACTCTGGCTTTAACAGTGCAGCTGTAAGTAGTGCGCTGCATTTCAAGGAAAAAATTCCTACCAGGTACCCATTCACCTCACAAATTAATTTTCTGCCTTTTTCGCTTTCTAATCATGTCTGATATTACATTATAATTGCACAGCGTTCTAAATTGTGGAGATATTGCCGAAAGGTCATTGAAAGGCGACACTATCCCTATATCAGTTAACAAACTATATTATGTATATCCCTCAGTGAGTAAATTTTGTTCAATATTACAAAATTATTGGACGCTTATCTCTGATCGTGGGGTACATAGTTCACATCAAAGTACAGTGTAAATGTACCAACTTTGATACAACATGGTATTGTTACATGTTCTTATACACACATTTCCAAATTGTTTGTTGAAATTTATCCAATGTTTATTCGTACAAGTAAGCCCCCCCCCCCTCCCCCAGATAATTTTTGAATTCCCTCAAGCGACCTTCTAAGAATTGTCTGACCTCAACATTTTTGTGCGTGCTACAGTATGTATATCTGTCAGTGAATAGAATTCTGTTAATATTAGACGCTTATCTCAAATCATGGGGTACATAGTTCAAAACCTAGTAAATGTACCAGTGTACTTAGATACAACATGGCATTGTTACATGTTATTGTACACATATTTCCAAATTGCGTGTTGAAATTGATCTAATGTTGATCTCTAGACAAGTACATTTAAGCCCCCGCCCCTCCCCCAAATATTGTTTGGCTGCTCTCAACCGACTAACCCTCTGAAAATGGCCTAACCTGAACTGTGGAGGCGCCATGGTGTAGTGGTCATGACTCTCACCTTTCCACTAGAGGGTCGTAGGTTCGATTCCCTCCCAGGGCGGTAATTTCCTTCAGCAAGAAATTCATCCACATTGTGCCGCACTCAACCCAGGTGAGGTGAATGGGTACCTGGTAGGAATATTTATTCCTTGAAACGCCAAGTGCGCCGCATGGTGGCTGCCGGGCTAAAGCCAGGGTAATACTGCTGCAATTGTAGAGCACTTAGGGAATTCTCATGAAGAGTTGATAAGCGCTATTTAAAAGTCGTTCATTATTATTATTATTTTTTTTTTTGCCATTTATTTCCTTTTTTTGCTCAGTTGTAAGAAAACATGATTAGTATAGCTTTAAAATGTATTTTCAGTAAAATTATTGAGCATGTGAATTAAAACCTGTAAAGTCACTTTCAGGCATTTTAAAGCTTTAAAATGTATTTTCAGTAAAATTATTGAGCATGTGAATTAAAACCTGTAAAGTCACTTTCAGGCATTTTAAAGCTTTTAAAGCCCCTGTATAGTTTTGGTAAAGATTAAAGAAATGTGAATTCGGGGGATATTCACCATAACATATAGTTTCTATACACATTTCAAGACCATAGCATATTTTTCTACGAGTGAATTCTTTTGAAAATTTGAATTTGACCGTTAAATCGTATTTAGCGCCCTCTCTTGGTTACAACAATATTTTGCTTCTTATCGGGCATATACAAAA
>BQKZ01003314.1:46781-62231 GCA_036244855.1 Temnopleurus reevesii
ATAATAATAATAATAATAATAATAATATATGCAATTTATATAGCGCACGTATCCACTCTCATTGCTGAGTGATCAAGGCGCTTTGCATTTATTACCCTGGCTTTAGCCCGGCAGCCACCAGCGCACATGACGTTTCAAGGAATAAAGATTCCTGCCAGGTACCCATTTACCTCACCTGGGTTGAGTGCAGCACAATGTGGGTAAATTTCTTGCAGAAGGAAATTAACGCCCTGGGAGAGATTCGAACCACCGACCCTCTAGTTAAGAGGCGAGAGTCCGAACCACTACACCACGACGGTCATTCTGGGCCAGCCAAGCAATTCCTTTTTATCCAAAGTAATAGGATACTTCAGTATCTTAGTATTTGTAGAAGGTAAAGCATGTTTGGAAGTATCAAAGTTCATAAGTGATAAAGGCACGCTGAAATAAAAACCTATTTTAGGCCAAAGTCTCATGGCTGCGATATGTGATAAAGATTGCATTGCATGTCAATGCCCCAGTCACATAGAAGCCTGGAAACAACATGATTCAACAGTTTTTTATTCTAATCAGCTAATTGTGAACTGATCAAGGAGTCGTGTCTGATCGTGTTGCTTCCGGGGTCCTATGTGACTGGGGCCTAAAGGTTTTATGCATTTTCATTTCTCCATGCATGTTATATTCAATTAATGGAAATCCTAATATAATGGGTTATTTTTTCTATACTTCATACATGGTTACAATTGTTAATGCTTTTTTTTTTGCAGGGGGTGCTACAATTACATGTATAAGCTAGCACTGTGTATGAATTGTACATATACAGGTAAAAGGAAAGAATAATGATTTTTTTTTTTTTTTACACTCAGAACATGTGTTTTTAAATGTGATTTAATCGTGTACTTTTTCTCTTCAATCATACATATATTATTTCATGGTTTCTTTTTGAGCAATTTCACTCCCATTCTTTACATACTGGAACAAATACATGTAAGGAATAATTTTTTAATGGCTCATTCATATTTACCCCATCATTTAGAGGCAGTAGTCAACCCTAATGAATTGTATCTATTCGGTATTTAAATGTCCTTTTAAATGACTAATTAAAATAACAGGGGAAATTTTAGGGACTAGATTTGTCTGGTGAAATGCAAATGCAACAGGTCCTATGGGTGGCCTGAGTATCTCCTTCATGAAAAGCTCAATGCTTGATATTCTTTTACATGTTTGCTACCCTCTATTGACGAGACATTGCATATTTGGCATACCCAAAAGGCATTCTTCAGTTAAAGCAGAGCAACTTGCAATCTCAGTAAAAAAAATATAATTTTGATGTTCTCCTCGGACCAGCCATGTAAAATGACCTGCCCTGAATTCTTTCTATCTATTTTTTATGTTCCCCCCCTTTCTATCTCTTCATTCACAGGGTGCTACAAACCCACTTGCCTGAATGCCCAGGGCAACGAAATTAAGCCATTGGGCAAGTAAATAAGATTGTTACTTGCCCCAAAAAGTCATATAGAAATTGTGTTTTGGCCATTAATTTGAGAAGCCACTTTTGCTGTCGGGCAAGTAGTGCAAAGAATTCTTGTAGCACCCTGATTCAATCCATCTCCTTCTGTTTCAGTAACTGTCCTTTCTACAATGTTTTCTTAATCATCAGCAATTTTGAATTACAATTGAGGTTGGGAAGGTGACTTCTGGTTTGGGAAGCTAATGCACTTAAAGTCAGTCCGTCATGATCGACAGGACTTCCGTTTGCGAGCGCACACTAACGGCGTGTTGTGTATTGGCAACAATGATATTTGAACATTTCCTTGCTTACACACCTTGCCAAGCTCAGACACTCGGAAAACTTCGTACAAATTTCCGATCCATGATCGTCGCATGTAACTTTGATTCCTTCCTTCTTCAGCCTCGATTTTTCTAAAAATGTACGAAACGCATACCGTACGTATGCGATTGCCGAGATGCGAGCTAGCGAATTATAACTTTATTGCTCGCTATTCCAGGTTAAAAATGCCGTTATTTTCTGTTCGCCAATCTTCGTAATCAAGATGGCATCGGCCAGTTAGCCGCGCCCTGAACGTCATGTCGCCTCGCCTTAAATACAATCTGTCATTTCGCAAAATTTAATATTTTTCTTCTTTTAACATCATCAGGGCTATTTGGTACTGCATCAATGAAGCACACCATTGTTTATTAATAGTTAAAGATATATTCTGGTATTTGTTAAAAAAATAAAATAAATGTTCACAGAATCGCACAAAATGTGAGAAGAATGTTCAGAACTATGAATAAATAATATGTGCCAAAGTGTTTTGCAAGAAAATGTATAATGGCAGAGAAATGTGCAAATAAAGGGTCAAAATTGGGCCATGTCGGGCCGACAGATTTTATACCAGTCCCACGCGCTGCTTCCTGTGTTTGCTGCAGTGGACAGAGCACGTGGAGAATGACATAATTTCGCTTTTAACCGGTTTGAGGTTATCATATTAGTTTTCCCTTGTCTACACAAGTCACGTTGTGCTTTGTTTGTAACATAAGATTATTTTAATCATTCATTTTTCCAAATTGAAGTTCTTTGCAAGTACTCGATATTCGCTTTAATATCAAGTATTAAACAAACATATTTTTATCTAAAACTGGGCAAAATGGAATGCACGTACATGATTGTCTATAACCGGAAGTGGGTATCCCGACTCTTGTGACTTGATAACAGAGGTGAATGCATAGCGCCATCTGCAGTTGTAAGCGGTGAGAATACATGCCTTTAGGTTGTTACTTTATATCAGATAGCATTATGGGTAGTTTTTCTAGTACACACCCGTGCGCACATTGTTTACACTGAGCGAGATCACTTCTGTACCAGAATAAATAATCATAATGCTCCCTGATATGAGCAACTGTAAAGGCATGTATTCTGGAAGGGTTAAAAACTTGTAAAATCCAGGTGTGTTCAGGAAGGATACGATCTGGAAGGAATGGGGGAATGTGAGTCAGGTTTGTAACTGATGTTATGCCCAGTAGGTCTTTACAATCCCAGCAAACCTGTATGTAACAATCTATTAAAGGTAGGGAAATACTTTTGCTCAAATTATGAATGTGCGTCCAACTTGTTTACACTGAGCGAGATCACTTCTGTACTAGAAAAACTACCCATAATGCACCCTGATATGAGCAACTGTAAAGGCACGTATTCTGGAAGGGTTAAATACTTGTAAAATCCAGGTGTGTTCAGGTAGGATAGGATCCAGAAGGAAAGGGGGAATGTGAGTCAGGTTTGTAACTCATGTTATGCCCAGGAGGTCTTTATAATCCTAGCAAACCTGTATGTAACAATCTATTAAAGGTAGGGAAATACTTTTGCTCAAGTTATGAATATGAATATGCTTGCAGCTTAGTCTGTAAGCACAGAACCTTTTTTTCGAGGATTGAAATGCATAGTGCAGAATCTGTACAGTCATTGACTGATATTGCAGTGTGTCATGTAGTCAAAGATTGCACACATTGAAAACCAATAGTCTGTGCCTGCAGACTACTTGCAACTTGTGGGGGATTTAGGCTCTAAATCCAAGAAAAAAATTATGTGGGTCAGGTGTGCTCCAATGCCATTTTTTTTTTAAAGCATCGGTCTATCGTAATTTTATTTTTGCATTATTATAAAAAAAATTAAAACATAATTTACACAATTCCTGAGGAAATAATACTTCGAAGGGTATGAAAAGCCAAGGAACATCATTTTGAAAATGTTTGACATGAAATCCATTCATGAATATGATTCTACTGATTTCTCAAGATTAGTAAAAGGAAAAAAAGTGATAAGGTCTGACCATTTTTAGAGGGTCGATAGGTGGAGGGCATCCATACAATTTTTTTTTTTGGTGGAAGGGGGGGGGGGGCCTAATCATACCTCCTGCAGAGCTGCCAACCAAACATTTTAAATTTCTTAGTACATGCATAAGCTTCTGTATTTTTCATATTCATCAGCCTTCATTTGCCATAATTTGCATAGCCATGTGCCCCCCCCCCCAACTGCAGTCCATCCACTTTCTAAGATTTTTCACTTGTGATTAATATATTGCATAATTGAGCATTTTGTAATGTTGAATAAAGTTTAACTAGAAAATATTGAATCTGAAAAAGGAAATTGACCGGAAAATTCCAATCTCAGACGAGAACTTTCCGTTGTCATTTCACAATTTATCATGACAAGTTGATTAATGATTCAGAGCCCCAGAGACGGTCATTAATTTGCTTTTAAAAACCAAGAAATGAAACACACTGTCCTTTTAGGCTGGTGATGGACAAACTTTCATTTTAGATGAAATCCATTTGTCATCCATGGGGCTGTGCCAACTTGATGAGATTTGTATTGTTGTTGAAAATTGAGAGAAAAATTTGTACTTTAATTTTTGTTTGGCCACTTTCTGTCATATATAAGACCAAAAAGTTTATTTTGGATGCAAACTTATTTTGACAAAGAAAAAAGACAATCTAAATAACACAGTAAAGTAGATAAATTAAAATATATTGCATAATATCCATGATATAGATTTGCTCAACATTATGTATAATCACAATTTTAGGACACTTTACCAGTTTCAAAATGTTAAAAAGATTTGTTGAATTATTTTGTGTACTATTTTGACTTTCCTATACCAATATAGCAAAGCCTCTGACTTGGAGAAGCTATTACAAATTTACCATGGTCTATTATTTTGGACCACCCTGTACCAAACAAAATTGTAAGCCTCTACAAATTGAATGGTAGATATTCCTTGAAAAAGAAGTTTTGGGGAATGTACTGTACAAGAACGTATACAGTGTCGCTCTTTCCACATGAAATTGTGTGGTCATGTATTTGATATATAAAAGGGAGAGATTACATTTGTGAAATTTCAAGAAGTACATAAAGGAATGCATGATGCCCTTTCTGCGCGATATTACATTATGTGGTCATATATTTTTCATTGCCCTAAAACAGTTCCGAATAATTTCTGTCAAAGTATCCAGTGCATGAAATTATTCTTTAGTCTTTTTTGGACCACTCTATAACCTCTCGAGTAGACAGGTTACTTGTACTTGTAACTGTCAAAGGTCCAATAAAAAGGGAGAGTTTACATGTGTGGAATGTCAAGGAGTACGTCTATAAAGGAATGCCTCATAAATTCCTTGAGATAACATTATGTGGTCATATATTTTGGACTGCCCTGTAGTGGTTAAGGTCGATGGGGTGAAGAAATTAGTTGAAACTGTAGAGTGTACATGTATTTCCAATGAATGAAATTATTCTTTATTCTAATTTTTGGACCACTCTGTAATCTCTCGAGTAGACAGGTTACTTGTAACTGTCAAAGGTCCAATAAAAAGGGAGAGTTTACATGTGTGGAATTTCAAGAAGTATGTTTAATACCAATGTGTCATATCGCTCGATATGTAGTCATATATTTTAGAATGCCATGTAATAGTCACTAGGATGAAGAATTTACTTTAAACTGTAATAAGTTCCAGTGAAATTATTCTTTATTCTACTTTTTGGACCACTCTGTAATCTCTTGAGTAGACAGGTTACTTGTAACTGTCAAAGGTCCAATAAAAAGGGAGAGTTTACATGTGTGGAATTTCAGGAAGGAAATTAAATGTGACTCATATCATCTGACAAGAGCTTTGATTTTTTCTCCTTCATCTCGATCTTTCCACAATACACAATGGAAGGAAAATCCTCTACGAAGTTCAGGGGGAATGAACGAAAACCTTGTCCCACAAACAAATGAACAAATTAAAGACATAAATAGATGGATAGATGAATGGGTGCTGTATGAAGTGAATCAATAAATAAGTTGATAAAATGATGAATAAGTGAATAGGAAAATGTGAATAAAATATATTAAAAAATTTCTGATTATTTCATTTCTAACACTAAGAATAATCAGTTTTGAAGTACAAGGCACCTTTATTTTGGCTTTTGCTAAACAGATGCGTAATGTTTTGTTCGCCTTGGTCACGTTTTTGGAGTGTTGGTTGAAATTGCTGATATTTTGTTATATGGTATCCTCGAAACATCAAAACGAAAAAAAGAAAAGAGAGAGCATGTCAATCCTCTATCCTTTGATAATTTACAATGTTTCTCTGTAGCAGATCAGCAGGGAAAATTGGGTAGGGGGCCATTATTGTTTTCTCTTGTCAGCTGAGCTGCTAAAGGGAGATACTTGACCTCCCTCATTTTTCCCCTTCCATCTGAGAAATTGGATAAGAGGTGTTTCTTGTTTGTTTGTTTTTTTTTGCTTGTCAGATGAGCAGCTAGAAGTGGGAAGTTGTCCCATTTTTTGTTTTACACCCCCCCCCACCTCTCTCCCGTAAGCAGCTCAGCTAACATGAGAAAACAATAATGGCCCCCTACCCAAATTTCCCTGCCGATCTGCAGAAGAGAAACATTGAAAATTATCAAAGGATAGAGGATTGACATGTTCTCTTTTTTCTTTTTGATGATTTGAGGATAACATTTAAACAAAAATTGAGCAATTTCAACCGACACTCCCAAAACGCGACTAACGTGACCAAAACATTGCGCGTCCGTTTAGTGAAAGCCTTGATTCTTACCTTCTCCCTCAAAGAAAAATAAAAGTCCCATGAAAAACGAACTGCTTACGTAACAAAAATAAGTCTAGTTGGGTTTAACCTCTATCTTCTGGGTTCCAATTTTGCAAATGAGGAGAAAGTTTGGTACGATGCCAAAAATTGAATTAATTCAATAAGAACAGTGTAGTTCTCAATTTTGAATGTTTAAAAGATTAAAAGAAATAAATAATTTTTTTTATTTCCCAATCTTTTGACCCTACAGGTGAAAGGAACCCAGCAAGCTACCTGAGCTACAAGAACCGTGGGGTCAGCGGAACGCACAAGGGTCAAATCATCTGGGTCGTGGACGCGGAGCCGAAATTCACCAAACGTAAGTCTTTTCTTTATTTTCTTATTCTCTGTATAAACGGATCATAATCATGACATCAAGATGATGTCCAACAACCTCTAAATACTTTGTATTATAAGTAAAGATTTTTCTGAAAGAGTGTAGGGCAGACAATGTCCAGACAACACCCTGGACTAGGTTGACTGGAAGGTTGTCGCACAAGATCATGAGATATTGTTCGATTAGAGACTTATCGGAGCTACTTTGGTTGAAGATTGCACAGTAAAAACTCATTGTCGATGGAACACACAATCAACGAGCCATACCTCACTTAGGAAATCTGCATCTTTTTAGATTTCGCCTATCTCGATGCACTAAAGGTACGGAGACTGGTTCATGATCACCTGGTGTAATTTTGTGACGTAAATGTAGGCTATTATCTCGGGGGCTTTTCCATCTTAGCGATACTGCAATACGGTTCATCAAAAACAGGACTCTAGTCAGGTGTGATAGTTAGAACGACTCTTCATTGACAAATGCCCCTGTCATAGCCATACTCGGGCGTTCTTCTTCCGTGGCAAAAATGCCATGTTCCAAATGCTTGAACATCCACATACAATGGTGCATTCGTACAAAAGGCATTCCCTACCAAGATTTCTCCAAAGACATGTAGAACAGATGTGAAATATGTTTGCTGAATGATGGAGAAACTCCTTTCTCTTGTCCATTAGAGCCATTGTGGTGGCTGGAATTGTGAATTGTTTACTTTGTCCAGTTTCTCTGTTCCGTTTCCTTGATTTCATAGTGAAGTTAGATGTAAAAATAGCCCCAACCAGTCAATGAATTGGCTGTCACTATTACTTTAAAAAAAATATCCTCGACCATCACTTCTACTCAAAATCGGATACGCCTCTGTCAAAGTGTGAAAATGAATATCTAAAAAAGGGGGGAAAGCAGTTTATTTATCGTAATTCTCAACCATGTATCGTAATTCTCAACCATTTGACAGCTATGTACTGTCAAAAAGCCCACACTATCGTCACTTTTACTAAATATGGGATACCTCTCTGTCAAAGTTCGAAAATGAACATCTATTTATAAAGAGGGGGCAAAAAAGCGGTTAATTTATCGCAATCTGTTTTCGGAATCCGGCACCTGCCCAACGTTTTTGACAGGTGTCTGTCATTGGTTTTGGTGTTGCAGAAGAACAGGGGGGTGGGTTTGCACTGAGCGTCCATAATGACAAGTTCACAGACATCGCATGGACGCAGTATAGTTCATTCAATAGTTTATTTTTACTCAGCAATAAAAATGACAATATACAACATTAAAAGTGGCATCAAACATAGTCATACAATTACAAAACATAAAAAGATGCATATTGCATGAGTAAGGCTGCAGACCAGGAAGGAAAAAATCCTTATATAAGGCTGACCTCACGAATATGAGTTTTGGTATAAATAAGTTAAAATATGATTTTAAATTAAAGTATAAACATGTAACTTAAAAGTAGACATTACTGAAGAGACAATAGACGATGAACAAAGATATGATTGCCATCGTAAACATTTTGTGCAACGAGCATTGGTTTTGATGGCAAACATGAACAGGGGCATTTTCACAGAACTTTCATGGAGAAAAGTAGGCCTACATGTATAGATATTGCATTGAAGCAATGTCTATTGAGAGACAGAATACTTTTGGAAGGTTAGAATGAATTTTTATATGAAATTGGCAAGATCTCAATATTTTGCCCTCTCTTGAATTATGAAAAGTAAAATTGACGTATCATGAGTTAAGGTAAGAGAAATTATGAAAAAAATCAAAGCTAAATCATCAAAAATGTAGAAATTTGTATGTGCTTCTTTGAAATATATGATTTAAAGCAGTGTCACATCACCCAGAATAAAGAACAAAAATTGTCAGTGTAATTTCTGTGTTTTATAACGCCGTATATGTATGAATGCCTGCACATAGCATTTTCAATTCACAGATACTGCAGAAACATCACTTAAAATGTAAAACTGTCCATATTGACACCCATCTCAATGTCACTGTCACAAATGACGATTCTATACAACAGACCTCTGGCCTGGTTGGTCGTATGACATCGTGCGCGGAGGTCCGCTGATATTCAACTTCCTGTTAGTTGGACACGGGGTCATTGTGAAATGAGAGGGATCTATAATTCTACTTTTTTCGCCGGATTATTTGAGATGAATCATGACGTTGAACCCCTCGTCATATGCACAGCGGCTAATTCTCACAAAATGTCTATATCCTGACATTACAAATATTTTGTAGATCATATCTATTTTATCTTCTGTTTGATTGATTTCAAGATATTAAAGGTTGTTATTTACTAATGATAAATATGACACACAGAGGTTTGCCAATTATCTTATACCTAATCATTTTCTATTTAGTTATGTCATAATCATATGAAATATTAGAAATCAAAGTACTTTTTAAAGATAATTTTCTTTTTTTCTACTGTTTTTTATTTTCAAACATATATTTCACCAACAAACCCTCATTCCAGATATATCATATCCTCATTCAGATTCTTTTTCTCTCTTTGTTATAGAATGAAGTCTCAAAGAGCTCATTCGTAGCAAAATAGGATGGAAAGCTCAAGCTCTTTTTTACATCATTTTGGTCCACAGCTCTCCATTGTCGGATAAGCAGTTTCAGAAGCTATCTTTATTGATTTTAAAATGATCATAATAAATGATAGGAATGATTGTTTGTATACCAGAAAGAGAGAGAAACGGAATAGATTCAATTCAATTCAATTCAAAATAACATTTATTTTTTCCTTCAAACTGACACATTTCTATATACATCAATACAATATTCAAAATAGAAAATCAAATGTCAATAATATACAGAAATAGCATAAACAAAATAAATACAAATTAAAGGAAAGGGCGCAGATCCAGAAGGCGAAGCCTGTGTTGGGAGCGCCAATACATTGAAACAGTACAAATACACAAAACAATACATTAAACAATTATGTTGTCTTTATATTGTCAACTTGAATAATTTTTTTTTGTTGGTTTGGCCGATTTTAATTTTTTTTTTAATGAAAAAGGCAAAGAAAAGGCAATGAACCATTCAAGCACATTTAGGTCACTTCTTCGGTAACAGCTGCAGATGAAATGGTGATTGCAATTTAGAGAAGTAATACCAATAACGAGCACTCTGATTTTCCGGATAAAAATCAACAAGTACACCTGAGCCCCTCATCATAAAATGTGGATTTGTCTGGAGAAATTCATCGTAATTGTCTCGTAATATAAAGGCCCCTGTCACACCTGGGCTATGTTTCGTAAAGCCGTTCTTAGGTCTTTGCATGACTCTATAAAAGAGTGTTGACCCTTTCCTGCACTCAATAACATCTCATGTTGCTGAATCACACCTAAGAAGGGGTCACCAGTCGTTCTTAGAGTTGTGCGTAGATCGTCGTGTAGGCTCAGCTTCATGAAACACACACAAAAAAAAATGTGTGGCAGTGTTATACCAAGTTATGAAAATCTTAAAAACAATTTGAAGGAAGACTGGTATCAGTTCAGCACAAGAAGTGACACCGGATGTTTTTATTTGCTTTTAGTTTAGAGAAACACAGTTTTTGCTATGGTTTTACCCAAATTACCCAATTTGATGTAGATCCTTTTTTAAAGGGTCGGTCAGGCAGGAAAGTTTTTTGTATTGATTTTTTTTTTCTATTGAACACAATTTACACAATTTATGAGGAAAATAAGACTTAGAAGAAGATGAAAAGCCAAAGAGCATCTGCAATTGTCTTTTCACATTTACATTTTTACTGTTTTTTGTTTTAATTTTAAAGCCCAAGTATAGTTTTGGTAAAAGCAAATATTTTTATCGCCAAATTTTGTCTTCAAATCTATTTAAAAAGAAACATGATATCATGATAATGTTGTACAAAAGATTGTACGAAAAATTAACAAGTTTTGGAAAAGTTATAACCTAAAGTGTGGAAAATATTTTAGCGTCGTAGCCCCCGACGCGAATTCAATATTTTCTTTCTTGATAAAGGACAGCTTCTCATGAACAGAATTGGATAAAAATTTCAGAATTTATTCTTTATGTATTCCTTTTTAGCATGCTTTAATAAAATCTTGGAAATAATTTTCTATATGCCCGATAAGAAGCAAAATATTGTTATAACCAAGAGAGGGCGCTAAATACGATTTAACGGTCAAATTCAAATTTTCAAAAGAATTCGCTCGTAGAAAAATATGCTATGATCTTGAAATGTGTATAGAAACTTTATGTCATGGTATATATCCCCAAAATTCACATTTCTTTAATCTTTACCAAAACTATACATGGGCTTTAATGAAAAGCAATTGATAAAAGATAAAAGTTCAGGTCGGGCTATTTTTAGAGGGTTAATTGGTCAGTAGAGGGAATCCAAACAATTATTTTTTTACCTGAAATACCTGTGACCAATGATAAGGAGCGTCTTCCAAGTCAAAAGAATGATGAATTCTTACACAAGTGTGTGACAGGTCTTTAAGGGTTACTGGAAGTCACAAAGTTCTTTGCTTGGCACAGACTCACACAGGTAAACAAGTGTACAAAGGGAGTCATCGTCTGTGGGTAGACATTGCGCAATTTCTTGGTAGCATTTTAAAGATCGAAGTTGAGGGATTACCAAGTATTTTCAGGTGACTCATGGTATCAAATCAACAGTTTTATCTTCAGGGTATCGTTACATGTACATCAAGGATATGTGCACAAGTGTACGTGCAGAAAGACCTCACCCTTAATCACCCTCTTGCCCTTAGTTTGAAGCCCAAATCAAGTTTTGGTAAAGATTGAAAAAATACGGATGTTTATCATGACATATCTTACAGACATTTGGAGACCATAGCATAACTTTTTACGAACTGATTCTTTTTTTTTAGATTTTGACCGTTAAATCATATTTAGCGCCCTCTCTTGGTGATAACAGTATTTTGTTTTTCATCTGGCATATGCAAGGTTATATCCGTGATTTGAAATGAAAATAATTGAAAGGTATACACAACAATTACATTCTGAAATTTGTATCTAATTCTGTGCATGAGAAGTTGTTCGTTATCAAGAAAGAAAATATTGATTTAGTCTCGTGGGACACGAGAATGAATTATTTTACACAAGTTAGGTTACAGCTTTTCAAAAAACTCATTCATTTTTCACACAAATTTTAGTGCAACATGTTGATGATACTATAGTCCATTTTATTTAGATTTGAAGACAAAATTTGGGGACAAAAATATTTGCTTTTACCAAAATTTTACTTGGGCTTTAATCTGTAACTATGCCTTGACAGCTTAGGTAGCTTTTGCTATAGTGGTGTAGTGGTTCGGCTCTCGCCCTAATTCAACCAGAGGGTCATAGGTTCGAATTCCACCCATGGCGTTAATTTCGTTCCACAAGAAATTTATCCACAGTGTGCTGCACCCAACCCAGGTGAGGTGAATGGGTACCTGGCATGAATATTGTTGCTTGATATGCTATAAAGTACGCCAGGCTAAAGCCAGAGCAATAATTATGCAAAGCGCCTCGCACAATAAGCAGCTCGTGTATATGTGTGCTATAAATTACATTTGTTATTGTTAATATTATTAATACAATTTATGTACATGTAGTGCACATCCACTTTCCAGGGTAATCTAGGTTTAAGTGTATTATTACCCTGGCTTTCTTCTGTTGCCACTCGTGCACAAGATTTTCAAAGAATGTACTTCTACTCAAAATCAAATAAAAAGAGAACCTCGACGAGAAAATACACAAACCATTTCGCTAAAAGCTGTCAAGCCAAACCAGATCTGCACTCACAAACTTTCTATCAATAAATCATGTTTGTTTAACACATTTTATGAGCTAAAAAACCTACTTCATTTCAAGTGCATCGCACCAGTTTCGTCATCTCACGATCTATATTTATGCGACAAGATTAGCGCAGATATTTGCACTTCATAGAGTGTAAATAGTGAACTGTGAGAGTTGGCCAGCTGAAACCAGATAAGGTCGTCGGGCGATGGGACTCGTATGTTAGTTTTCTTGTTAATCATTAGATGCATACCTGCAAGTCAAAGTGTATCAGGTAATATGACAATAATGATTCACAGTCGTAATATACAGATGATATTCCATCATAGACCGTTTGTAGTCTGACAGATTATGTGTCCATTTCTCTTACAAATTACCCTTCTCTAGGAAAAATGATAATTTTTAATATGGAATCTTTAAAATGAATCAATTGTTCTAAGCCCTTTTTATATAGGTGGCTATACATCTTCATATTAATCATGAGATGCCTACCTGTCAGTTGAGGTTTATTAGACAATATGACAATAATGATTCACAATCGTAATATATATGATGATATTCCATCATAAACTGTTTGTAGTCAGTAAGATAGTGTGTCTGTTTCTCTTAGAAATTACCCTTCTCTTGGAAAAATGATAATTTTGAATATGAAATTTTTTAAATGAATTAATTGTTTTTAAGCCCTTTTTCATGTAACTGGCTCTGTTTTCATGTTAATCGTGAGATGCATACCTGCATGTCGAGGTGTATCAAGCAATGTGACAATAATGATTCACAGTCGTAATATATATGATGATATTCCATCATAAACTGTTTGTAGTCAGAAAGATAGTGTGCCTGTTTCTCTTAGAAATTACCCTTCTCTTGGAAAAATGATAATTTTGAATATGAAATTTTTTAAATGAATTAATTGTTTTTAAGCCCTTTTTTATGTAACTGGCTCTGTTTTCATGTTAATCGTGAGATGCATACCTGCATGTCGAGGTGTATCAGACAATGTGACAATAATGATTCACAGTCGTAATATATATGATGATATTCCATCATAAACTGTTTGTAGTCAGTAAGATAGTGTGTCTGTTTCTCTTGGAAATTACCCTTCTCTTGGAAAAATGATGATTTTTAATATGAAATCTTTAAAACAAATCAAGCCCTTTTTATTTAGGTGGCTATACATCTTCATATTAATCGTGAGATGCATATACCTGTCAGTCGAGGTTTATCAGACAATGTGGCAATAATGATTCACAGTCGTAATATATATGAAGATATTCCATCATAAACTGTTTGTAGTCAGAAAGATAGTGTGTCTGTTTCTCTTGGAAATTACCCTTCACCACCAAAACAAACAAGAAAGATAATGATCAACAATAACAAAATGAAGAAAAAATTATATCTTGGAATTCTCAAATTAATGAGATGAAATCTTTCTAATGATGTTATTGTTTTAAGCACTTTTAAGGTGGTTAGATTTTCATATTAACTATAACATGCTTTCTGGCCAGTTAGGGTTTATCAGGAAAATGATAATGATTCAGTCGTAATATACAGATAATATTCCATCATAGACTTTTAATAATAAGAGGGGTATTGTTTCGACAGTATGGACAGAAAAAATATGGAGAAAAAATTAATTCTTGAAATTTTGGAATTAATGAGATGAAATCTTTAAAATGATGATGTTGTTTTAAGCACGTTTAAGGTGGTTAGATTTTCATATTAACCATAACATGCTTTCTGGCCAGTCAGGGTTTATCAGGAAAAAATGATAATGATTCAGTCGTAATATATACAGATAATATTCCATCATAGAGTGTTTATAATCAGAGGTGTATTGTTTCGACATTATGGACAGAAATAAAGTTGACAGTGTCCCACATATCCCTCGAAAATGCATGGTTTTTACATCGGCTTTGGCGGGAAACTGTCAAATTCCTTTTTGTCCATACTGTTCATTTCTTTTTGTCCATATTTTTCATTACTTTTTACCTGATACCCTTCACAAGTAAAAGGAAATTTAAGAAAGAGAAAGACTTCTTAGATAATTAAATAATTGTAAGAATGAAAAATCAATTCTTGTGTCCAAGATTTTTCATCACACCACAGTAGAGGGAGTATTACAATTTTTACCCCAACCGCTTTTTATGCCAATGCCACTATTAAGTGGTGCCAGAGGTATTATTTTTTGGACGGGAGGGTTGTCCATCTGTTCATGCGTCAGTGTGTCTGTCCGAAACTGAATTTTACCACAATAACTTTAGAACTGTTGAATGGATTTTGACCAAACTTGTCAATATCCACAGGCCCTAACATCACGGTTTATCCCCATCTCGTCCAATGGCATCTCGTCCAATGAACATTTCGTCCAAACGCGCTTCGTCTAACATTAGGTCGTCCAATTACCGATTTGTCCAATATTCATTTCGTCCAATAGCCACTTTGTCCAATAACCAGTTTGTCCAATATCCTGTTCGTCCAATAGCCATTTTGTCCATTAACGTTTGGTCCAATAATCAATTCGTCCAATAGCCAGTTGGGCTAACATCATATCGTCCAATCTTGACAACCTGATGATAGGACAAAGTGACACTAAACAAAGCGGTAATTGGACGAAGTAGGACTAGACCACATGATGATTGGACGAATAGGCAATTAGACAAAGTGAAGATGGACCATATGGTTATTGGATGAACGGGATATTGGACAAATTGGTTACTGGA
>BQKZ01003315.1:0-15807 GCA_036244855.1 Temnopleurus reevesii
GGGAGATTCTCTCTCTGTGTCAAAAAATGTTTGTTACTTTCTATTTTCCTTCATGTTTTTACTATTTGTTTATTTTGTTTTCCTTGTTTCTAAAGCGCCATGAGCACCTTATGGTGGACCTGTGCGCTATATAAGTAGCCACCATTATTATTATTATTATTATACATCGATGTTTTGAATACAGTTTATTAATAGCAGACTAGAAAAGGAACACGTCTTAACCAATGGCGAGCAAGCGAGGCGACAGTGGCTGACCAATCAGGTAGCACTATTTCACGAACAACGAGGGTCGGTATTGAGGGTCGGTATCGAGGGTCGATATTAACTGAGGCCCCGTGACGTGCGCCTGAAATCCGTCTGTTCGGGACAGTCATATAGACTTTGGTTCGTTCCTGCCTGTGGGTTCGAAATCAGGTCGCATATCGTCTTTCGGGTGGAGACGGTAAAATGGCGACTCTCTTTCTCTCTTCTTCTTCTGGCGTAAATATTAAGAATTGAATGATACACGCCTCTAAACTACATTCTTTCCTTTCCTATTTTGCCAAACGCCAAATTTTGTACCGTAATGGTACAATTTTGCATCCCTGGGGTACAAATGTGTTCCGATAGGGTACAAACTTGTACCCTTGGTTGGGGTACAAAATTGCACCTCACATTTAGGCTTCAAACTTGTACCCTTGGTTGGGGTACAAAATTGCACCTCACATTTAGGGTTCAAACTTGTACCCCATAGGGTTCACCCGGTGTTACATGGGATTATACCCCTAGGGGTGCAAAGTTTTACCCTAATTTCTTAGTGTGTAGATGTGTGTTTGTTTGTATTTGTCTGAGTGTATGTGTATGTATGTGCATAGTCATGTGTGCGTATGAGAGCTTGGGTATTTGTGTTAAACTTTATGTATGCATGTAGTTATGTGTTTGAGTGTGGATGGGTGTGTATAAGGGTAGGGGAAATGTAGGTATTTATTGATAAAAGATAAATGATGATTCTTCAATGAGGAATAATTCAAGGAAATTTGAGAGAGCAGGAAAAAGAAAAACTGGAAAGACTGTGAGGTTGAGAGCGAAAAACTAATGAAAAGGGGTTTGACGTTGATTTGGAATAGGCGGGTTTACTTATATATATTCAAAGTTATGTGCATGCGTTCAACGTAGTTACGCGGTAATCCATAGACCGGTTGATAACAATAAGACTACAATAATTGGAATCCAGTTTGCATACATTACTTGTTGCTATATCGGGCAAGCCTCGGGCAAGCTTTCGGGTTGCCAAGAACAACCTTTGTGTTTTAGAGGTATGCATAAAATTTGCATCAATTAGTAAACCCGCCTATTGCTTCGGAGAAATTATGAGCCAGTGAGAGAAAGAGAGAGAGAGAGAGGAGGGAACAAGGCATAATTGCAAGGATTCCTCTCATCGAACAGATATTTTGGGACAGGCTAAAGTAAATTAACCCTAATCCAATTGGAATATTTCAATCATCCCAGTCCATGGGGAGGGGCTTACTCTGTCTCTTATACACATCTNCCCCCCTCCCTTCCTCTGATCTTCGCCGTCTATCTTTGGCATGCACATAGCCCGCAATGTCAAATCTTAGATTGCGTAGTCAATTTTTTTTTCAAAAATCTACTCATTATGCTAATTATGCATTAAGTATGCATAATTATGCGTGAATTCTAATAAAATTACTCTTGCTGATGCTACAAATGTGATGATTTTTGGTCTAGTTACTCGTAGTAATGTTTCAGATATATCATCATGAAAAGAAAATGCAATAAAAATATAGTTCTTATGTATTCTACTGTTTTGTTTTATGAACCTCCTCTGTATTATTTGTTGTCACCTTTTTCATAAATATTCTATAAAATATTCAAAAATACCTTTTCAAATTTAATGAAAATTAAAGTGGCCAAGACAATTTCAGAAAGCCCTACAAATCATATTGGTGAAGATTGGAGCCTAAAAAGTGAAAATTTCAAGGAAAAGCGTGAGATTGTTAAGCGCTGTCTGGCGCCCTCTATCATCAATAGTGTGATAAATATGACATGATATAATTATTGTCATATTTTGACCTTTAAATGCATCTAGTGTGTTCAGTTAAATCATGGAATATGTTCTTATGATCAAGGGGGAATAATACCACATTTCAGTCATATTTCAGTTCATAATATTGATTTTAATAGACCGTGAGACCATATGTCAAAAGCAACAAAATTCACCATCTTTTAAATGTAATTTATTGAATTGCGCCTTCAAACGGTGACCTTGAGAAATTCCGACGGTCCCTAATTGTACATAACGACTTGCTCTACATCTGGCCCACATTTCAGCTTGATCCGCCAAATGTTTTGTAAAGAATGTGAGACATCAAAATAGCTTAAATGATATATAGAAACTACATTTGCACACGTTACCAGTTTACGGTTATGCTTACACCTTGTTGTGTACTTCGGATATGCCAGAATAATAACCTCTACGAAGTATTTTGGTCGAATGCATTCCAGAATATTTAATTCGAATAAAAATCTATTCTATCATAATTCATATTGACACCGACGGTATCGCGATACTCCTAGAGTATTACCAAACACACAAAAACACTGTAAGAGCACATAGAGTGTACACTTCAATACAGTACCATACCATGCGGAATACGCACAGAGAGAGACTCTTACGCTATTAGTCAACGAGGGGTCAACGGCCGTTTTTAATTTCGAACGCGCGGTTGTTGTTCTTCTATGTGTGCATATTTCCGTTGACGTCACTTTTGAGGACTTACCCACCAATTGGACTCTCGTATTCGGAGAAATAACAAACATCATATTAAACGTACAGTTCAATATTCAATTGTCCACTTTTATACAAGCAAGTCTGTGTAACCTGTAAAGAATTGCATTTGATTGAGAATATAGCTTTTCAAACAGGTTTTTAACCTGATCAGTGAGTACATATCTACATTTATTTGTTTTTAGATAAATCATCAATGCCATGGGCTATATTCGTTTAACGGTGCATGAGGTGAAAAAAAAGGAAATAATTTGTAAAGTGTAAGTGCATAATAAAAGTAAACCCAAATTAACGTTAACCGACATGATGTTTCTTGTTTTGGGTTGTGTGGGTACGAGTTACTTTTTACATGTTTAAGTTACGTGTTTATACTTCAATTCAAAATAATATATGAACTATTCTATACTAAAACGTATATTCGTCAGGTCAACCTTATATCATTTCTTTTTTTCCTTCCTGGTCTGCAGCCATACTCATGCAACATGTATTTTCTTATCTTTTGTAATTGTATGTATTTGTTTGATGTCACTCTTAATGTTATACATTGCCATTTTTATTGCTGAGTAAAAATAAACTATTGAAACTATAGTTAAGGGGTTTAAAACAAATAAATGACACATTTGCTTTCCTCTAAGGCTCCGTTCGTCTCAATTAGGCTCCGTATGAGCCTTTTATATTTGTGTACGCGTTCTTTTGCGTGTTCATCTCATTGTTTATTTTATCTATGTGATCTAGAGTTTGTATCAGTGGTCTTATTGTTTAACTATGTGGACTAGAGTTCGTACCAGTGGTCTTTTCATTATTCACGAGAGTCGATAAGTGTATTTTCGAAAGAAAAATATCTAATGTTACAGGTCGTTTATGGGGATTGATTTTATGTGTGTCAAAGTATGGTGCTGGCACATTAATTCGCCCGTCATATTAACTCATACATCATATGAATATCTACAAAATCGATAAAATATTACAAATCTGACAGCACCATCGTGAAGAGGGTTGTTTATTTGCCTAAACTGGAAATTGTCTTAGCAAAAGGACCAAAAACAATGGAAGTATTGCCAAAAGATCGGCAGATTTGCTTGCATTTGCAGAAAAACACGGGTCTTCCGACATTGATCTGAATCCTTCCAATTTTCGAACAGAAATCCTCAAATGTGTAACTTAGCAGCCATACCATTTGATTCCTTGATATTCTTTGGTCAAACTACTGTAAGGTTTGCATTTTAGATGGAAGCAATTTTATGGTAAATCCTGTGCAAAACTGGGTCTACGAATTAATATTACACAGTTTGATGACACTTTTCGCCATTTTCCTGCATGGAACGGTGCGATCGTTTCGACAATCGAATTTTGATAGTGCGATATCTCCGTGACTCTTTCGTGAAATAATTTGATTTTTAGAAATATTTCAAGCCTAAATTATCTATTTTCATTTCGTGTCATTTTTTTAGAAAATGATTTTGTATTTTAAGAGATATATTTGCTAAGTACCACGATCTAAAAATGCTATAGAAAAACTATACGAATTAATGTGACCCCATCATAATTTTAGTACCTCAACTACCCTTTACTTATGTGGTTCTCGGCCATGTGAGCTTTCTCAGTTTTCATAAGTAATGTCATCATTTTCTCCATTCCCCATCATGACGTCCGTCATTTCACGAAGTGACGGGAGCCAAAGGGTATCATTGCATAAAGACAAATAAATCCCGACATAGCGCCAATTCAACCGAGATCCTATCGACAACGTGTTGATAGAAGGATACGTTTCAATGGATTTTTAACTCATTTTTGTTTTAACAATATCCCCTATGGCTCCGACCACTTCTTAAAAACACGGACAATATCATGTCACTCTATTTTGAACTCGATTGAAATCTAAATAATAATAATAATCATAACATATGTAATGTACATAGCGCTCAAAGCGTTTTACATTATTATTAACCTATACCACACGATGTGGCCACAAAACATTTTTTTAGTGTTTGCTACACCGTGCAAGTGATTTTTTTTTTCAAACACGAAGTCTATCTTTCAAATACCACTTGTTAACCATTTTAAATTATTTTGCAGTTTCCGATTACTCTCAACATTATTATTAACATGAATAAATACATTATCGGCAAAGATGTTGCATATAATATTCCTTCTTATATATTCTGAGATATCATTCATAAAGATTAGAAAGGGTTTGGCCCGAGGGCACTACCTTCTGGAGTATCTATCGTGAGGTTTTCGTATACCGGAGATTTTACTATCACATCAAATTATCTGTTTTCTGTTATATAAATGCAGAACCATTAAAGCTTAATTTACTCACTACCATATTTTTTTCTAGTTTCAGTTTCAGTAGATCCTCTTTATAGAATCCAAACATTTCGATATATTGAGGAAACAGGCCGCTTCATTTGAACTTCCGTTCAGAGCTTTAAAAAAAAATCTATACCTCGATGTAAAGATGTCTGTTGGACATGTTGGGGTGGCTTAGCTCTAAATTCAGAAGGATTGTGCCAAATTTGGTACAGAGGTACTTTGGCATGTTTTAAACATCTTCAGATATTGGGCCACTTGAATATTTTAAACAGGCTTTACAACATGTCAGGACTCTACATGATCACAGCACAAGACATGCTGTTAGAGGTACATTACGTGTACCAAGATTTAGGACAGACACATACAAAGACAGTCCATTGATATCTGGAGTTACTGTTTGGAACTAATTGGAATCTACTTTTATAATGTTGCCTATTGTTAAAGGTAGAAAACTACATTTGCACACATTACGGTTATGCTTATAACTTGTTGTGTGCCTCAGATATGCCAAAATAATAGCCTCTATGAAGTATTTTGGTCGAATGTAGTCTAGAGTATTTACTTCAAATAAAAATAGAATACATATCGTGAAGTTTTTGCACCAGAATGTTATTATTGTTGCGCAACCACTTACGATATATTTACTTTATACCACATTGTTTTTCTAGTTTCAGTTTCGATAGATCATCTTTACAGAATCCAAACATTGAGGAAACAGGTAGCTTCCTATGAATTTCCGTTCAGAGCTTTGTAAAAATGAACTTAAACTTGATGTAAAAACATCATGGTAGAGTGTTATAGTAAGCAAACAAATTGATCAACATTATGATAATGGCTTCATAGATATATAGTTGATCGATTGGAATCCCATTTGCTCTTAAAGGTAAAATACTTGTTTTGAAGCCTAAAATTGGACTTTGCAAGATTGTTTGTGTTCTGTTGAAGAGCACTGATTGTTAGAACTTATCACCAATCAATTAAGCACCAAGATAGATAATGATGAGCGCATTTATAGTTATTCCAATAATGATTCTTTAATTCGAGGCCTCGAATTAACCCTAAAAAGCCCAAGCTATTGTGATGTCTCTGTGGCCCAAGGGGGGCACATTGTGCCCCCCCCCCCTCAAGAACTTCCAAAATATTTGACGGATCGGGCTGAAATTTGGCACAGATGTAGAGCAAATCGTAATCTACAATTTCTGACCGTCGGAATTTCTCAAGGTCACCGTTTGAGGGCGAAATTCAATTAAATACATTAAAAAATGGTGAATTCTGTCACTTTTGACATATGGTCTATTAAAATCAATATTGTGGATTGAAAAATAACTGAAATGTGGTATTATCCCCCTTTAATATCTTAGAAACACATTGCATGACTTTATTAAACACATTAGATGCATTCAGAGGTCTAAATATGACAATAATAGCATCATGTCATATGTATCACAATATTGCTGATAGAGGGCGCCAGACAGCTTTTAAAAAGTTCATGTTATTCCTTCAATTTTTCTCTTTTTAAGCTCCAATCTTCACCAATTTGATCTTCAGGGCTTTCTGAAGGTGTCTGGGGTACTTTTATTTGCATTAAGTTGGAAAAAGTATTTTTAAATATTTTATTAAAGAAGCATGTAAAAAGTGACTAACAACAAAGAAAAACAAAAGAAATTGTCGGGAAGCGTGTTTCTGTTCAAGATGCACAGTAGAGAGCAAAAGCAAACTAAAAATCATAAATTGTGACCATTTCCACGCCTTTTTGGGCAGACTTGAAGCTGAAAAACTGAAATTATTCGAAAAAACGGACAAACATGCCGTTTGTTTTGTGGTTGCTATGGCAACATGAAATACGGGATAATAATAAAAATGGTATCATAATGTCCGCAAAAGAATTTCAAAAAAAGTCACCAAATTTGAGCGTAATCGGACCAAAAATGTAGGAGTGGTTTACGATTATGTGGTAGAGGNCCCCCCCCCCCCCCCCCCCCCCCTTGGGCTTTTTAGGGTTAATGGACCGTGCTTTCAAAATTCAAAACAGCAGTTAGAATATCCGTTGACCCGAGCGCGAGATTCTCTATCGGTGCGTATTCCGCATACTCTGTGTATGCGCCAGTGTATTGAAGTTCACGCTTAACATGCACGAACAAGGCTGTGTGTGCGAGTGTCATTAAGGTAATATGCGCTAACCGTATCGCGATACCGTTGGAATGATACGGTGAGAAAGATGACAGAGAATGGAATAGACATTTATTTGAATTAATTGTCACAGACTACTAATGGCTAAAGTATTGAATTGAAGTTATTTTGGTATATTCGAGGTACATAAAAAGCTGTAAGGATAATTGTAAAAATGGATGTCCTTGTAAAGAAAACAAACTCAATGAGTCTAAATTTAAGGTATTTTACAATTTGTTGCCTGTTAAAAAGGAACCTATTAACATCTAACATCACAAAATAATGGACGATGTCCACATTGCGGTATAAATGAAGATATCTTACATGCTTTTATTGAATGTGGTTTGAATAAACCATTATTTATTATGATATTGATTTAGAAATCACAGGGTGACACTTACTTGCTTGCAATATTTTGTATTTTCTTTTGTTAAATGTTGATTGAATCATGGAGACATTACATATCCGGAAGTGTCAAATAGAACATTCGAGTTCCCAATATGAATTTATTTTCGGTTCAGGCACGTATACAAGATGAGTAGACTCTCTTTAAAGGTTTCTTGTCCACCCCTCCTAATCAATTTATTGTTTTTCAAAATCTAAAATTAATCTATTGTTTTTCAAAATCTAAATGAGAGTGTCTATAAATGGAAAACATAAGGGTGAGTGGGCTTTCTAAAAATCACCGGTTAAATGACATACATACATTACAATGCATCAAATTTGCGCACTGGCTTAAGATATTTGCCAATTTTCGATATGTATGTCATACTTGTCATGTTAAGTCCAGAAGATTGTGCCTAAATAGGCAAGGTGAAGACGTTCTTCTGTAAATTAGTAGAAAACGCCTCAACATGAGCTTAGACCTGATTTAAGGTGTGGTCACTGGAGTGGAACTGGAGTGGTCCTTTAGCGGTACGGATTTAGTCTGCGAGGACAGACCTATCTTAAGCTTTCGATGTGCGCATGCGCAGACCCTGTATCGCGCGTTGTGCACGCAGACACTGAAAGCCTCGGGTCTGCCATATACAGACTAAATCCCTATCGCTAGAGGACCGCTACAGCTCCGCTCGACCACACCTTCAATGTCAAATGATATCGAACTGGTTGCAGATGAAGTTGGTCAAATTAAATCATCTCCAATTATTGTAATAGCTTTGTATCGACCGCAACAAATGTGGGCCACGATTTCCCCACCGAACAAACGGTACTTAAAGGAGGCTTCATCCAGACAATGTTGTGCGCTCAGTGGATGGAGAAACATACAATGGTCAATCTGTGAAAATTTGAGCAAAATCCGACAATCCATTCAAAAGTTATGACTAATCAAACTTTTGGTTTACACCCGGCTCATTCGCTCCTCAAATTGGCAACGTACAAGCACAACATGTAAGTGTGATATGTAAGTATGATATGGAGAGCTTGATTCCGCATGCATTCCATATACCTAAAAATGTAGGGATCTGTAGCTCCAGTATCCACTAAAAAAGCTCAATTGCCGCCAAGTGATTGTTACTGATACGTAGAGTCCTTTTATTTTTCCATTGCGGATCTCTGCGTTTGTCTTCTGTTCGCCTATTGGCGCTGTGGTGCTGGTTGGTAATAGTCCTGGCGTACCTCCGCATGTGAATGAATCTGTTCGGGGTAGATGTGTGATATTGAGGGACTTCCATATTTGCTTCGCTTGACCGCTCCATGCCCCGCTGATTGTATTTACTGGAGTTTAACTGTCTTTCGGTTTCATAGGCCATTTCAACAACAATTATTTTCAATTTTTTTAACGTTTGCATTTCTCGATTGTTTTTATCTCATTTGATACAGAATATACACGATCACCAAGGCAATATGGCGGCCAGATTCCCAGAAGGACAAAATGTCAAGTTTCGACCTCGGAAGGGACATGACATGAGCTGGTCATGTGAGGTACACGGCGATCCTATTGTATTTCGCTGCAAGAAACACAAAGATTGTATTTGTCTCAAATGTGCAGTTAAAGATCATGGACAGAAACCATGTGAGCTGGAAGACATCGGGGATGTCATCTTTGAGATGAAAGGAAAGGTAGATGATACGATGCTGCAGATAGAAGATGGACAGAAGCACATTAAACGTGTCGGATCTGAAATGCGATCTTGTGAGACTTTGACGCGCCACCGTATCAAAGCTCTCAATGACGCGGTTAACGCCGCGTATGAGAAGAGGATGCAGGAGGAGGAGGACAAAGAGATGGAAGATATTCAGCTTATCAACGAGGAGACTGAAAAACTGATCCGGATTATTTATGAGAAAAGAGACAAACGAATCGAGGAGAGAAAAACAAAATACGGATCCAGCAAAAGGCTATCGCAGAGGAACAAACAAAACTAGAACTGCATTCGTTACTTGAAAACGAAATGCGACAAATGTCGTCTGAATGTGTTTCATTGGAAATGTAATTAAGGTTAATTGAAATTAATTTGATGATCACTGGACACAATCATGGTAATGCATAATTCACCAGAAATACATTGATACCATTTTCGTAATTCTATATTTTACTCCAATCGAAAGAAATGAACGAAATAAGGTGTTTAAAACAAAATGGCCTCTAGAATATTATGCTTTAGTGATTTAAAATTCGACCATGAGGTGACCTTCATTTGACTCCGAACGATGTGCCTGCTAAATGTTAAGGAAATTGAAGGTTATTTAGAAGACGAAACACGTACGGACTCCCGTTTTCTCACGCACATGTGAACAATGAACGTAGAGTCTACAGGTGTGCACAAAGTGGCGGTTTACTTTAAATTTTCTATTGTAACATATATCTTATAGGGCGTGATTGGTATCATTGGAAAGAGGAATTCACCAGGAATATATTGGTATCATTTTCGTAATTCTATTTTACTGCAATCAAGAGAAAAAAATGGAAAAATGGTGTACAATACAAAATGGCGTCTAAATTGTTACGGTTGAGTGATTTAAAAAATCCGGCTTTGTAGGGACCTTCATTTGACCCCAACCGATGTGTCTGCCAAATTTCAAGCAAAATGAAGTTTATTTAGGGGACCAAAAACGGTTTCAAGTTTTCCGACATTGACAATGCATGCAGCGCACGTGCGAACAATGAACGCAAAGTATATACAGCCGTGCAAATAATGGCTGTTTACTTTAAATTTTCAGTGATAGCATGTATCATATTTGGTATTGCATGAACGGAAATTTCAAGGCGGTCATTTTGAGCTCACTCCCAATAAAAGAAAATCCTAGATAAGCATTTTATCCAAGATTACGTAACGCCTTGTAAAATGAGGTTTTAGGTTGATTGCGTCATTATGACGTCATCAAAATTTCTCAAATTTGGCACACAGATATGAATTATATAGATGCATATACCTACGAAATTTGGGATCTGTAGCTTGATAACCCGCGATTTTACAGCGAGTTGAAGTTATTCCGGGATTTCCTTGAATATCATGAACTTGAGGGCAATTTTTCTCTAATTTGTTCAGTTGTGACGTCATAATTTTTTTTGATGGGTCAAAAGAGTATATTCTGAAATGCCTAAATTTTGAAAAGGGTGCGGATTTACGAAGGCATAACAGAGTTGTGGCCAATTGAAAACAACAATTTTTGAAACTTTAGAGGGCGCTATTTATGTTATGCATAATTATTGAAGCGTGAAAATCGGTGATAATGTATGTATTGAAGTTATGAATATATGCTGAAAATATGAGTTAAAAAGGGTTTGATTTGAGAAAGTTATGGCAAGTTTTCATGTTCAGGAATGACGTCATACAGAAATGTCATGATTTTTTATTTTAGGAAAAGCGGACTTGAATTTTGAGTATGAAGAAGGAATATTTTCTATTAAGTTGAAATTACAAAGTTTGAGAACAATTCTTGAATGGTCTTCAGGAATTTATTTGAAGTCTGTAGCATAATGGATAATGAAGTTATGAAAGATATTAGGAGGACATGTAATCAGCCCTGAAAAGTACAAAATGGCGCCTGGAGGTTTACGCATGAATGATTTCGGATAATGAAGGGTCAGGTGATCAAGATTAGATGTTACTTGAGATGTGTATGAAATTTGAAGTGAATTGAAGATTAGGAAGATACTTAATTAGGACCCACAAGAAACACGTGCAAAACAAATGCAATTTCGTGGAAGATCAAGAAGAAGAAGAAAAAGAATTGTGCAGAATGTGAACGAAAACAAGCAAATGTCGTGGGACGACATTTGAAATATTGTCTCAGACAAAGGCAATTGATGTGATGGTTACCAAGAAAATAGGGGGTCTTCAACGCGAGAACAAACACAAACTGGACACGATGAACGTAATGGTGAAGAAGATAAAGCGTATGAAACAAGATGATAAAACTCTGGTTATGGAGGCTCCTCAAGTCATTACATCACTGGAAGACACCTACAATGTGAATGCCTTGCGTGAGTTAACCGACCGACTTGATCGCATCAAGTGTGAAATTGAGAGAGTGAGGTTTGTTGAGGGTGACTTTGACGGGAAGCACTACGCGAGAATCGATGGGTATGTGGGTAAATGGGAACTTGTCAAATCAGTTGACATTCAAGATGTCGTTGTATACCCATGCGTGATTGGTATGATCAGTGAGGATAACGTATGTCTTCGTGACAGGAAGCACCATGTCATGTATGTTACAAATACCAGCACATCACACACGAAGAAAGTCATTGACGGACAGGGGGTGTGCATTATATCGTGCACTCCCGTACATAGCAACACAATAGTGTGTGGCAAGATGGTGTACAGCACGAGTGACAGCTTGGTTGAATGCATCACTCTCTATGACAGACAATGGAAGGTGGTTAGAGATATCGCTGTACCGGTATCTGATCCTAACTACACTGTGTCCGTGTACGTTGATGTCGACAAGGATGGGATGATCCTCGCTGCTGAGCGATGCCAGTCTAATATCTACGTCATCAATCCTGCTGATGGGAAGATAGTGAACACTGTTACGTTGCAAGGCAAAATGGTGTGCGGCGCAATTCAAGCCTTGTCATCAGGTGATATCATTGTAGAGACAGATGGGGGTGGATTCACCATTATCTCACGATCATACATGATGGTGATAATTGGAGATGGTCTTGGTGTCGTGTTGATAAACTGACAGACATAATCTACATCACACATTGGGATAAAGAGCATCATCTCTATATAGTCGACCAGGCTTCATCTAATGGTAACATTCAGGCAAAGAGGATCGTGGAATACAAGAAATCATCTCGCGCTGATTACCACAGCGCATGCCTAGCCACTCACGCTGGTGACCTCGTGGCTTTCGACGGTGACAAGATTTTAGTTTACAGGAAAAGGTTCGACATTTAAATCAGGGTATAATATTGAACAGCCCAAAACGAATCTCGAAAACTAATCTCTCCCTATCTCTCTCGTAGACAAAACAACAACAACAACAAAGCTGCAATCTCCACACATTTTCATTTTCTAAACCCAATAGTAAAACTATGTCAATGTTTGCAGGAAATATGCATTCTCCACACATTTTCATTGGTAAATTCAATAGTAAAACTATGTCAATGTTTGCAGTAAATATGCACTCTCCACACATTTTCATTGGTAAACTCAATAGTAAAACTACGTCAATGTTTGCAGTAAATATGCATTTTCATTGGTAAACTCAAGAGTAAAACTATGTCAATGTTTGCAGTAAATATGCATTCTCCACACATTTTCATTGGTAAACTCAATAGTAAAACTACGTCAATGTTTGCAGTAAATATGCATTCTCCACACATTTTCATTGGTAAACTCAATAGTAAAACTACGTCAATGTTTGCAGTAAATATGCATTCTCCACACATGTTCATTGGTAAACTCAATAGTAAAACTACATCAATGTTTGCAGTAAATGTGCATTTTCATTGGTAAATTCATTGGTAAATTCATTTTCATTGGTAAATTCAATGTCAATGTTTGCAGTAAATATGCATTCTCCACACATGTTCATTGGTAAACTCAATAGTAAAACTATGTCAATGTTTATTGCAGTAAATATGCATTCTCCACACATTTTCATTGGTAAACTCAATAGTAAAAATACGTCAATGTTTGCAGTAAATATGCATTCTCCACACATGTTCATTGGTAAACTCAATAGTAAAACTATGTCAATGTTTGCAGGAAATATGAAATCTCTACACATTTTCATAGGTAGACTCAATCGTAAAATTATCTCAATGTTTGCAGTATATATGAAATCTACACACATTTTCATTGATAAACTCAATGGCAAATCTATGTCCATGTTTGCAGTACATATTTTCTGCGAGCAGAATGACTGCAAATTTTCGGTAAAAACACATCAATGGGTATATATTTAATCCCAGATACAATGCACAATATATATCGTTACAATAGTAACTTTATTTCCAGCAGATTTCTGCAAATTTCGTTGCCATCACATCCTGTATGTTCGTCAAAGGGTCGAAGAGTTGAAAAGAACTTTAAACAAACTACTTGCAGAGGAGTGCCAGACAGTCATATTACGTGTCTAAAGGCCACCGCACACAAAACGATTTTAGTCTTAAGACCTGAAGACCTAGAGTATGACATCACCTTTTTTTTACGTTGAAACTTCGGCTTATCACGCAGCGTGTCGCGATGGCAAGTGAGCGCGTACCCCTTGAGCTATCGATTAGTAATGTTAAGATATCGATATCGTCTCTTTGGTCTGAAGGTCTTTGGTCGCGAACTGTGTGATGTCAGGTCGTAAGGTCTCGTCGCAAGGTTTTAAGGTGGTACGACTAAATATGAAAATATGAAGTATAAAATAGTATTACTATATCCTGATAGACTACGGTATTGTCCGCTGGTGATCTTGAGGTTCCCTGAGGTACATATACACATATGACTGTGTATATATATATATATACACAGATATGCATGTATCCATATGAATTTACATATGCAATTTGATTCAAACTTTTATTGTTGATTGCATATAATCATACGTATATACACATAAAACCTCGTGGTATCGATCTATTCTATTCATTTTGCTCTATTTTTCAGTAAACGTCCATCCTATCTCATTAATAGGCAAGACGATTTAATTCATTTTCATTTAAATAAATTTAAAGGAATTGCCAATCATATTATTTAAAATGGTGCAAGCTATTTTCAAAATATTATTACAGATAGGATGGCTGCTTGTGCATTATGTTATGTTGGTAAACACGCCCAGCTGGAGGTACTTTTCTTGTACTTTTCAAGCAAGCGTACATTTCAAACAAAGGAACCGCACGTGCTATGATTCATTGTTCCCACCTTGTGATTTCCCGCGCGCTGATAAATTCTCGCAACCGACAATACACTCAACTTTAGAATCGCAGGTGGCGCTATGCAGTTTTAATAACGTCATATAAGTTGACTTGCCTTCTTCCCGTTACGTATATTTGCATGTGTTTTCATTTTCACAAAGGTTCTAGATCGAAAAATCATGTTTGTTTTGCACTTTATGTTAAATATTTCCTGATATTAACTTACATTACACCAAGATTTATTCTTTTATACAGTACCAAGTACCTTTGATAGTGCTAAAAGAAAAAAAATGGACAATTATCCAAAAGGATAGCCATGGCACGTGTTACTGTTATGCATATATGGGATTTTGTATGTTGAAATCCCTGGATCTTAGCTTGGAAATGTACTTGGTGGAGATTGTCTGTTAATTAGAAGCGGGTAATCCTAAACACCTTTAGCAAGAAAGGGGGATTTGCGGGGTGGATCTTTATGGGACCCTTATGCAGAAATTACCGGTGGTGGTGAGCATGGATGGCCATGCTCGGTGCAGTTAGTGAGGTGCATGTGACGAAAAACAAACGGAATTTGACGGATAAAATACCCGAGTCCTTCTAGAGGGAGACCAAGGCAGTCATTGTGCCATGACTAAAATATCCATGTTAATGCCCTGGTCACATAGGACCCCGGAAGCAACACGATTCACCCCGACTCATTGTTCTGAGGCGGTTAACTGTGAATTAGCAAAGAGTCGGGGTGAATCGTGTTGCTTCCGGGGTCCTATGTGCAGACCGAGGCATAGAGCTATGTTTACATATGGTAAAACTAGTAGTTTGCCTCGCTAGTACATGCATTTGGGATATGATATTGTAGAACTGTTACACTGTATTTAGAAATGTTGGTATTGTTTGTTGATATACATATTGTGATCGTTGATATCGTTAGTTGATATCCATATTTTGTTTGTTAATGTGCATTATTTTGATCGGTAATAATCTGAGCTCTCACTTCGATTAAAATCAGAGTCACGTTATATTCAAATAAAATTTTGTACGTAATTTGTCGTTTGTAAGAGTATCTGTAATAATAATAACTAGAACTGCATTCGTTACTTGAAAACGAAATGCTACAAATGTCGTCCGAATGTATTTGGAAATATAATGATACTGTAATGGTTGATTGAAATTGATTTGATGAATACTTGACACAATCATGGCAATGTATAAATCACCAGTGATATATTGGTATAAT
>BQKZ01003315.1:30298-37798 GCA_036244855.1 Temnopleurus reevesii
CATAGTTCAGTTCAGTTCACTTTTAACAGCCTTGTGTTGAATCGTGTTCAATCGGGGCTTCTATGTAACTGGGACTTCACTTGTATTTACTCAACAGAGACGTGACAGCGTTTACACAGGAGGACTTTCTTGATGAGGTTTCTGACACCTGTAATATCCCGAATCTTCATTGCCCATTCCTTGCCGAGTATAGTTGTCCACGCCTTTCATTTGATCACATATACGATCCCGCAGGTAAGGCAAAAATAGAATGATTAGATGCCCTCAATTGACCGACTTTCTTTTAACGGTCAGCGCTTACGGTCGACATACCCATCAAACACGAAACGTCTTTAAAACGTTCTAAAAAAAGGTTCTTGTTTAGTCCGTAGGTCTTTGTCCTTTTGAAATTGTTTCAAAAACATTTTTTTATAAAACGTTTTCCACACAAACACATTAAATCGATTTAAAAAGATCCTCAAAAGGCAAGATTCAAGAAAAGTTTTTTTTAAACCGTTTAAACAATGTCTAATAAAAACGCCTGAAAACTTCTACAAAATAACGTCCAAAGACGTTTTCACGAAACTAAACGTTTTAAAAACCAATATGAAACGTTTTTGGAACGTTTTAAGAACGTTTTAAGAACGTTCCATTGTCGGGTAGCTGTAATATCCCGGATCTTCATTGCCCATTCCTTTCCGTGTATAATAGTTGTCCACGCCTTTCATTTGATCACATCTCTGATCCCATAGGTAAGACAAAAAAATATGTTTGGATGCTCAACTAGACCGACTTTCTTTAATCATGGTCGGCGCTCTCGATTTGCATACCCATCAAAGTTAAAGGGGAATTACACCCAGACAATAATCTATGGTCAATAAATGAAGAGAAATCAGATGAACAAACTGTGAAAATTTGAGCAAAATCGGGTAATCCATTCAAAAGTTATGAATTTTCAAAGTTATCCTTTCCACCTGTGCTGGGCATCCTTGAATTGGCATGCGTATAGCTAATTAGCATAATCTGTGATGTCATACATGGAGAACTCCTCATTCACTTTGTATACAAATTTATTGAAAATTGATCAATATAATATTTCAAATGAGGAATCAATCCCGTTCTGCCTGGAATGCTTGCAGAATTGATATGGCTATAATATAATTAACTGAAGAAACAAAAATTTGTATATTTTTTCTGGAAAAAGAGGAAAATGTGAAATTGTGTGTACAAAGTGAATAGAGAGTTATCCATGTTGGCAGCCATTTTGTGCCTGTATGTTTGTCAATTTGAGGAGCCCATGAGAGATGTAAATAAAAACTTTGAAAATTCATAACGTTTGAATGAATGCTTGGATTTTGCTCATATTTTCACAGTTTGTTCATCTTATTTTTCTTCATTTAATGATAGCAATTTAATGTCTGAGTGTAGTTCCCCTTTAACACAAAAAGTGTTTAGATCCGTTCTTATTTGGTCCGTAGGGCTTCGTCCTTTTGAAATTGCTTCAAACACAATTTTTATAAAACGTTTTTCACATANGAATTGGCATGCGTATAGCTAATTAGCATAATCTGTGATGTCATACATGGAGAACTCCTCATTCACTTTGTATATAGATTTATTGAAAATGGATCAATATAATATTTCAAATGAGGAATCAACCCCGTTCTTCCTGGAATGCTTGCAGAATTGATGTGGCTATAATATAATTAACTGAAGAAACAAAATGTTGTATATTTTTTCTGGAAAAAGAGGAAAATGTGAAATTGTGTGTACAAAGTGAATAGAGAGTTCTCCATGTTGGCAGCCATTTTGTGCCTGTCTGTTTGTCAATTTGAGGAGCCCATGAGAGATGTAAATAAAAACTTTGAAAATTCATAACTTTTGAATGGATTGTTGGATTTTGCTCATATTTTCACAGTTTGATCATTATATTTCTCTTAATCCACTGAGAGTGCATCAATGTCTGGGTGAAGTTCCCCTTTTCACGGTCGGCGCTCTCGATGTACATACCCATCAAAGTTAGCACAAAAAGTGTTTAGATCCGTTCTTATTTGGTCCGTAGGGCTTCGTCCTTTTGAAATTGCTTCAAACACAATTTTTATAAAACGTTTTTCACATAAACACATCTAATCGATTTAGAAACATTCTCAAAGGGCCAGGTTCTCGAAACGTCCGATAAAACGTTTTTAAAACGTCCAAAAGCTTAAACAAAATAACGTCCAGAGAATAAACGTTCTAAGAACTTATATGAAATTGATTTATTAAACTTCATTGACAAAAAACACAATATTCTGTTCACATAAAAGGAAAATACATTAATTTCTTTTGTCAATACGGGTTTTAGCACCATTCATATACATGATATAGAAAATATCAAAACATCGTTACTTAAAGCAAATTATACAAGATGAGAAAAATATCACTGGTTAAAAGACCATTGATGAAACAACATTATATATGAAAAGATTTAGAACGTTTAACGAACTTCCGAGTGTTGGGTAGCTGTTACATGATAATCCTTGAAACGAAGTTCGTTTTTTATTCCTCACCGAGTATAATTGTCCACGCGTTTTATTTTATCACATCTATGATCCCATATATGTAAAGCCCCGGTCACATACACACTAAGAAATTAGGGTACAACTCTGCACCCCTAGGGATACAATCCTATGTAACACCGGGTGAACCCTATGGGGTACAAGTTTGAACCCTAAATTTGAGGTGCAATTTTTTTACCCCAACCAAGGGTACAAATTTGTACCCTATTGGAACACATTTGTACCCCAGGGATGCAAAATTGTACCATTAGGGTACAAAATGAGANTTATTTGGTCCGTAGGGCTTCGTCCTTTTGAAATTGCTTCAAACACAATTTTTATAAAACGTTTTTCACATAAACACATCTAATCGATTTAGAAAGATTCTCAAAAGGCCAGGTTCTCGAAACGTCCGATAAAACGTTTTTAAAACGTCCGAAAGCTTAAACAAAATAACATCCAAAGAATAAACGTTCTAAGAACTAATATGAAATTGATTTATTAAACTTAATTGACAAAAAAAATCAATATTCTGTTCACATAAAGGAAAATACATTAATTTCTTTTGTCAATACGGGTTTTAGCACCACTCATATACATGATATAGAACATATCAGAACATCGTAAACATACTGTTTTCGCGTTACTTAAAGCAAATTTTACACGATGAGAAAAATATCACTGGTTAAAAGACAATTGATGAAGCAACATTATATATGACAAGATTTAAAGCGTTTAACGAACTTCCGAGTGTTGGGTAGCTGTTACATGGTGATCCTTGAAATGAAGTTCGTTTTTTATTCCCTACCCAGTATAATTGTCCACGCGTTTTATTTGATCACATCTATGATCCATATATGTAAAGCCCCGGTCACATAGGACCCCGAAAGCAACACGATTCACCCCGACTCGTTGTTCCGAGGCAGTTAACTGTGAATTTACAAAGAGTCGGGGTGAATCGTGTTGCTTCAGGGGTCCTATGTGACCGGGGCTTTTAACATTGCTTGACTGCCTTCGACCGACCAACCCTAGGCCTGAACTTTCGGCCAATCAATCTGACTATGGAATTGGTAACATTGTCAATATACCATATGTCCCAAAAAAAATGACAACGGGGCTTTCAGGAATAATAACTTTTGAAAATGAATATGAAAATAGATGTGGTTTGGCATGTCAAATATATAACTATTCATCTATATTTGGTGAAAATTTCATGAGATTTGCTAGGGTGGTTACAAAGCAATAAAGCTTTTTTGTATCGGATGTCATAATTCCGTTCTGCACAAGTTTGTGAGGATAGAGACGTGCGATTCACAATGGTTATTTAAACTTCCCATGACTCATTGCTCAAAAGGAATGTTACTGCTTTGGGGTTTAAAAGATAGATACTTAAACCATGAACCAGGAGTTCACATCATAATCATATAAATACGTAATGTCATTCAAATAATTCATGACAAGCGTGGATATTTAATTTACATATAAAAGCCCCAAAACAAAAAGAGTAACATTCATTTTGACCAGTGAAACATTGGAAGTTGAAGTAACCTTTGTGCTTTACACGTCTCTGCCCTCACAAACTTGTGCAGAACGGAATTATGACATCCGCTACAAAAAGCTTCATTTCTTTGTAACCACTGAGGCAAATCTCCTGAACTTTTCACCAGATATCGGTGAATAGTTATCTGTTTGACATGCGAAACCGCATTTATTTTCATAGTCATTTTCAAAAGTTATTAATCCTGAAAGCCCCGTTGTCATTTTTTTTTTTTTTTTTTGGGGGGGGGGACATATGGTACTTGCTTGAATTTGCAAAGATGCCGACCCTTCAGGAATATGCGATTGGTTTTGTCACGTGTGTGCTTACTTTGGTTCAATAGTAACGTTATTCACTTTTTTTACATCATGCATATTCCAGAAAGGTTTGCATCTCTGAATCTGCGGTGTCACATCATGAACATTTATCATATTATCTTAATAACAGAACACACCACATATGTAACTGGGAACAGAACCATCGAAATGCACTCGAAACATCACGCGCAGCCAAAGATTCTTGAAGTTGAGGGTGACGTGAAGAGCATGCATCTCGCTCATGGGCTTCTCTTTTGGACGGGAATAAACGCAGCTGGGGCATATGACGTCACAATGGGAACCATGCAGCCGATGGTCTTCCGAAGTGTAACGGGAGTTGACGATCTGCTACGACCAATGAACATCGAGAAAATTGTAGTCACTTGAACACGATTTGTACCTGTGAGAAGTGACATTTTCCAGCTAATGATCATACAAGCCCGGGAGCAACACGATTCAACACGACTCTTTGTTCAGCTCACAGTACACTGCCTCCGAACAAAGAGTCTTGTTGAGTCTTGTGAAGTCGGGGTTCCTATGTGACCAGGGCATTACACATGCAATGAAGAGGATAAGAAGTTCACGATTTTTGCAATAAACTTGGAGTTTCCTAAGTGAAATTTATCTCTATCTATTAAGGCCATCGCAGACTGCACGAATTTTAGTCGTCCGACCTTACGACCAAGTTTACAAACACTGAAACATGCCTTAATACGTCATCTAACGGCGAGGTAATTGATGGTTCATACTTCATCAAGTTTGAAGTATCATATATGATATAGTAAGAAGACATATCACAGCTTGTTTCAAGGTTTGTAAGATTTATCATAGTCGTGAGAACGAGTATTGTTGCGGGCGGTGGCCTTTACTAAGTGACATGGTATCATCCCCAATTGAAAGATCGTTAATCACTCTTAACTAGGACATGTTTCATAAAGCTGTTCGTAAAGTATGCACGACACTATGAACGATTGTTGACCCTTTCTCAGGTGCCAATACAGAAACACTGGCTATCATTCAATGCAAGAAAGGATTATCAGTCGTCTGAATAGTTGTGCGTACTGTACGAACGGTTTATCCCCATCTCGTCCAATGGCATCTCGTCCAATGACCGTTTCGTCCAAACGCGCTTCGTCTAACATTAAGTCGTCCAATTACCGTTTTGTCCAATAATTATTTCGTCCAATAGCCGCTTTGTCCAATACCCAGTTTGTCCAAATATCCTGTTCGTCCAATAGTCATTTTGTCCATTAACGTTTGGTCCAATAATCAATTCGTCCAATAGCCATTCGGGCTAACATCATTTCGTCCAATCTGGACAACCTGATGATAGGACAAAGTGACACTAAACAAAGCGGTAATTGGACAAAAGTAGGACTAGACCACATGATGATTGGACGAATAGGCAATTAGACAAAGTGAAGATGGACCATATGGTTATTGGATGAAATGGCTATTGGACGAACGGGATATTGGACAAATTGGTTACTGGACGAAGCGGCAATTGGACTAAATGTTTATTGGACGAAATGTTTATAGACGAAGTAATGTTGGACAAAGCGCGTTTGGACGAAATGGTCATTGGACGAGATGGCATTGGACTAGATGGCAATTTACCGTAGAACATCTTCATCAATCACAACCCTGGTCTCTGGAATGTACATAGGGGACAGGCCATTGGCTTTCAGTGTTGCAATCTGCATAATTCAAATTCCAGAATCTGCCATCTGTATAACTACAATGCGGTCAAGCCTATCCACAGTGGCCTTCCAAGGGAAACAGAAAAGTGGCCACTGAAAACAAGTAATCTTTATGGACAGGTTATGAAACACATTCTTGAGGGGAGCTTACTTATGGGGTGTTGCTCAAAATCAACTGCAATCCAACTGCAACTTTGCAAATTGTAACGCGCATTTTCATTCGCGCACGGTATGCGCATTTAACAAGACGCACATGAAACAATGATTTTGATTGGCGCGTCCCGATCAACTGCAACTTGCGATCAATTGCAAATTCTGAGCAACAACCCTTGGATGAGCACCATAGACAAGTTCTATAATACACATTTTCACCTTGAGGGAACATATTTAGCTGGCAACTATATAAACAGGTAGTCACTATCGACATGTGGTCACTATAGACAGGTGGTCACTATAGGCAGGTGGCCAACAAGACAGGTTTGACTGTACTTGTGTACTTGAACTCATGCAGTAAGGGATTCACTACATTGTGAATGCCATCACTGGATGCAGACTCTGGATTGTGGACTATACACATTGCAACAAAAAAAATCTGGAGCTGAGAGTACTTCGTGCCTCCAGACTATACCTCCGGCCCCTTGCTAAGGCCTTCAAAAGTGAAGAAAAAAATGGGAGCCAGTTCCACAATTTGGTAGGCAAAATAGACTGCTTCTACTCCACACAAGCAGGCACATTATACAAAAAACAAACGTGAGTCCATAGTTTCAAATTTCATTATTTATTGGCAACAATTCAAATGTGCAAATGATTTAACATCATGAGGACATATAGATTAAAATGGATGTAATATATTCAATGACTTTCATTATATTAGGTAATTTTCTCGTGCATTTTAAATTAAACTTTATTTCAATTTTCATGACTGCAAATATTTTCAGGATTCACTCCCAATAGTACTTTCACATCTAACCTAGAGGGTGTTGTTCAAAATCAACTGCAAATCAATTGCAACTTTGCAAATTGTAACGCGCATTTTCATTCGCGTACGGTATGCGCATTTAACTAGACGCGTATAAAACAATGATTTGCAACTTTTGAGCAACACCCCCTAGATATCTAACTAATATCTGAGGCTGAAATAATAATATTTCAATATTTGGTAGTAGCACTGATATAACGAGCTCTCGTTATAACAAGATAATTTTTGTGGTCCCATCTCTTTGTATTTTATTGTATTTTGATCCTGATTTAACAAGGTCTCAATATAAAGAGGTAATTCCTCTGGTCCCAAATCACCTCGTTAAAATGAGGTTAGACTGTATACACAACACCAACCTATGACATTAGAAAAGTGTTTATATTCCAATTTGGCACTCATTTGGCGCTCACTTAGTTCAATGAATTTTTCATAATTATTTTTTGGTAACAAT
>BQKZ01003315.1:40298-50050 GCA_036244855.1 Temnopleurus reevesii
GTTAAGGCTTGTATTTTGCATTTTCACTAGTACGATGATCACATGGAATACTATTTTTTTTTTGACAAAAAGCAACATACTATTGAATTACTATTTAGATGTGTTTTTTTTTATCTCCACCGAGCTCCCCGTAACTAATTCGTATATCATTATGTATGTTGTCCTTAATATGATCATTGTTAATATAGCACCAAATATTATACTCCAGTTGTTCTAAAAGTTGTTTCTGACTCACCTGAGTACAAACCACCGAGTAAACTTCCTACGCCAGAGCAGAATATTCCGACAGCAAACACCACACTCTTCATCCCAACAGACGCCCTCTCTCGGGCGGCTAACGTTCCCAGGGTCGCCCTACCGCCGATAGTCCCTGCGCTGATGAATGACGTCACAATGGTGACATATAGGTCTCCAATGAAGACATCGCATAGCGCTGATGCTATGTTGAGTAGCGTGCAGAGGAGGTAGATTGTGAGAGGACTGAAGCGATTGTCGGAGAGTACCCCGACTAGTATCCTGACGCTGATGCCTCCAACAGAAGCAGAGATGGAGATGATGAGGGTGTCTTCGAGGGACAAGCCACGTTGCAGGGCATGGGGTACGAGAAAGGCATGCCAGCCGAGGTAGCCGAAAGACACTAGTATCATTGATATGAAGAAGCAGTTAAACGGTGGGTCTGCAACGAAATCAGACCTACGTATACTATACCAGAAAATATTCGCTAAGCGTTTTAACGGTCCATTTCTGGCATCGTTTCTGCGAAGGTCGGTATTTGAATTGACGAGGTGAAAAGTCTGACCTTGGTTTTCTTCGCTGTCTGAATCCGTTTCGTCCATCTTAGATAGTCCACGGTTGCGCGTGTCATTTGACGAACATCGTATATGATATGGGTGTCTGCCTGACCTAGCAGCGATGTCTGACGTGTCCATGCCCATGGGGTCTCTGTGAACGGGTGAGTCGTAGGTCCGGACTGCCACAGCGCATGGAATGACATTCGCCATGATGCCACCCAGAAGCAACAGCCCGCCTTTCCAACCGTATGATTGATGTAAGACTTGCGAGAGGTAGGGCATTAGCACAAGCCCGATTCCAATCCCCGACGTAGCAACACTGTATATGAGGTTGAAGTGCGGGCTGTCAAGGTCGTTAAGTCCGATGGAGGCGGATGTTAGCAGAATGCAATGTCCGAGACCTGTATCGGAAAATAAAACGGGAACAAAAGAACGTGATTTTTGGAATCGTAAACAGTTGGTCAAGTGAACAAAATCCATTCTGCAAGACAAAATGTAGCTGTTATGTTGCATGCAAATTTATCAGAAGACAAAACATAAATCATATCCATCATAAAGAAAAGAACAAGAGTTGTTCATTGTTTATCATAGCTTTGCCGGTTTTTATTTTCTTTTCTTTCTACAGAACCAAAAATGTAAATTACTTAAAAATTTCATTTAGGATCTTTGACGGTTTTGACGTTAAATATAAGGACGATTTTGAAGGTTTTCAAGCATTCTGCAAAAATAATTTACGCCACTTGTTCATAGAGCCGATCACATTCACTCTTCAACTTGGTAAAGCACCGTCCAGATTGTCGTAGGACTGCGGCTGTTAATTTCTACAAAGACATACATCAATGTTGGCCAGTGCCGATCACCTAACAGGCCACTCTCGTAATGTATTCAAATTTTATACATTCTTCTCTATCAAACGCACAATGACAAACTATTTGTTCATCTGGTGTAAAATAAACATATGTCAATATTAGGAATGTGGATAACATGCAGTAGTTGTTGCCAGGTTGGTCAAGCTAAAATGTTTGTCCAACCTAAGAACGTTAATGTATGCAAAAAGCATTCTGACTATTATCACTCTTATTATCTTTTGACCTGTTTATACATAGTTCATCTTGGGGCAAAAGTGAAAAGATTTGAAGACATTTGAATACATTACGAAAGTGGTCTAATCACCTGCAGTCAATCGGAATGCCGCTCAAGCACAGAGAAAAAGGTCTTCAAGAAAATTTGTATCCGCCCCTTCACCTTTCGCCTACCCCAACGGCCATCTAACTGGATGCGCTACAATAACTCATGACCTTTAAATTCTCCAAACAGATTTTCTCCAAACAGAGTTTTCTTACCAGAAAATGAGAGGAAGATTCCCATTAGAGCTTTGTTGGTTGCCAATGACGTCATCATTAAACCAACACATGTCAGAATAGACCCGCCTATGACGATGACACGACGTAGAGGGCGATGTCCATATAGACCTGCAATAATTGGTGCTATAAAAGAGATGTATGAGAAATCAAAATTCTGTGATCATGAATATAAAACAGTAAGGTAAGGCCCCCAAGAGCCCAGCAACACGGTCGAACACGACTGTGTTATAAGCTGACCCAAAACAAAGAGTCGTGTTGAATCGTGTTCAGTCGAGGCTTCTTTGTGAGTGAGACATTGCGTACATTTGTTCGTACACTCACACAATGCTTCTTTCAGTCATGGATGATGGGTACATTCATAAGTTGCTTGCTATGAAAACTAAACGTTAGTAGATGCATTTGTGGATATCCCCGACCATGTCCAAGAAAGCTCTTCTCTCATGTATATATGAAGGTTTAGATTGAGCATTAATTATTTATTTTATCTATTTATTAGAATATAGTTGTACAGGTACAAAAGATCAGCAATCTGCTGTTTTACATCAATGTCCTGATAGTACAATAAAATGACACATATATCATGAACAATATTAACAAAACACGATATGAACTATTTTCGAAAAATAAAGTCGGTCGAAGGAGAATAAATCCGTTCACCATGAACAGAACTGTGTGGACACAACAATGAAAAGCCGGTTACGATTTGAATAGCATTACAACGAACCATTGAAATGGTTTTCGACTTTATCTTTCGAAAAAAGTTTATATCGTGTTTGAGGTGAATGGGTACTTGGCAACAATATTTGTTCCTAAAAGTGCCATATGCTCTGGAGTACGCCGGGCTAAAGCGAGTGTGATAACATGCAAAATGCCTGGAACAATCCACAGATTCGATATGTGCGCTATATAAATTGCATCTATTATTATTACTATTACCTGGTATAAAAGTGAATGTCTCAAATAGATTGAGCATAAGACCGACATCTTTGCAAGCAATCCCTAACTCTCGGAAGACATCCATGGAATATATCCCAATCACTCTCATGGTAGCCTTCGCAGTAATGGATGAGAGGAACACAAGAGCCTCGCTATACAAAACTAAACATTAATTGAGGCATTTATGAATATTCGCGACAAAGAAAATTCTTTTAAGATATCAGTTAAAGTTATATAATTACCTGGTATAAATGCAAACGTCTCGAAGATATTGAGCATCAGACCGACATCTTTGGAATCAATACCAAGTTCCTTGAAGACATCCAAGAAGTATATTCCAATGACTCTTATGATTCCCATTGAAGTAAGAGATGCAAGGAAGAGAAGGAGAGCAACAGGGATGTTTGGAGAAGAGTAACATCCACTCATCTTGGAACTCTGTAAAAGTAATAATAAAATTATGAAGTTCAGTTTATTTATTACTTCAAATCAAAACAGCTATCAGTTATCATGGTTAAAACATGCAAATTAAATCATGATGTACGAGGTAATTCAAGATTAGGGCGATTCCTTTAGTAAATAAAAAGAATATAGCATGGTAGTGACATCTTTAGAATCACTTTTAGTCATTATCCTCCTCATCCTCCTCTATGACTCGAATGATTCCCATTGAAGTCAGAGATACAAGGAAGAGGAAGAGGGCGACAGGTTAGGAGAAGAGCAACATCCACACATCTTCAGTTGGTAATTACTAAAGAAAGCAATGAAAATGTGACGTGTTTATTTGCAGGGGCCAATCGGTTCAATTTCAAGGTATATATTTATTCTCATCTTACAATTTATTTTCATAATGAAATTAAAAGATTGCGAAAAAGAGATAGATTGGAGAATAACAAAATGTTTACATTTCGGTTAAACCTGGTGAAATAAGCGATTTTGGCATTGCACTTTCGAACACAAACAACAGGATAACTGTAAAGTTGACTATTAGAAGTATTATACGAGAACAACAAAATATATATATGATGACATGTTATTCTGAATATAATTATGCATATTCAATTCAATTCAATTACTTTATTTTTCCATTTTAAAAAAAAATCACAATACATTTTAATATACAGTATACTTATAAAATACATAGTTATGTAATAGATATTAAATATAAATGACAAACATAAAATTAAAATGGTGGGATACTCTAGAGAAGCAAAAGCTTATTCTTATAAGCTTCGAATAAATATCTTTAGAGGAAGCTGGTTTCCGCTTCTTTTCAAGAAAACCAAATTGTTGAATAAAATGTTGAATGAAATAAATTGAAGGGTTTCACGTTGAATTAAAAAAAAAAGAATTTGATATGAACATTTCGGAAATTCTCCAGGTTGGATGGAGTCAAAATTAATATGTCAACAGTTTTAAAATGATTAATGTTGCTCAATTCAATCCAATTCAGATTAATTAATTTTTATTTCAACAGAAATTGAACAGAAAAGATTAGTTGAAAATAATATCAGTGTTATTCACTTTAATCTATATTTTCAAGAAATATGTTTATCATACTTCGTCTACAAGTTAATCAAAAAAAGACAATCAGATATCAATAATATGTTCAGACCTAATCCAAAAAAAAATCCAATTAGTACTTACTTTTTATTTCTCAGCCAGACAAGCACAATTGTATAATTCCTCTGTTGAAGAATGAGGATGTCTTCTGCCTCCTTGATCCATGAAAATTATTGCAGAAATCTCAAAATAGTTTGTAAAACTGTCATGTTTTTCTCTACACCAAAGATTTTCCAGAACTATTTCGTTCGCTCCACGAGCACAAACTTTAAGAACACATCACCAGTATATAGGCCTAGTAGACCAAAGTTATCACAAACAGTTTCGTTTTCATTCGCTAAAATAATCTCCAGTAAATGAGTCCGTTCTGTAGTTACTCAGATGGACATAATGATGAAAGATGAAGGAGGAAAGCTCCGGCCGTGGATCATGCCACTGCCACCTGGCTACTGTCAGAGTTAACTAATTTTATTGAATAAGAAAATAGTTCAAGTCCATCTCTGCAAAGTAACAGTTCTCCAGTTACTGAAGGAATCTAACATAGAAGATAACCTCTTGGAGAGATGGTCTATATACGCAGAAAAAATCAAGAATTCATTTCCTGGGTCATAGCAGACATGATGGCGATTTAATGAAGCTGATTCCACATATATCCAACATGTCTTTCGAACGAGTGGTCTAAAGATAAACGTTGAGAACCCTATATGAATTTGTGATTTTTACGGCTTTGAAAATAGCTGAAAAGCACGGGTGGGCGTCGGATAATAGAAACGAAGTGTACCGTTGAGTATATTGTATAAACTTGTAATTTTTTACGGTTTTGAAATTCACAGAAAAGCACGGTTGAGCGTCGGATAATAAAAAAACTTTTTTAATAAAAGGTCCAAAGCCGGTAAAAAAAATACCCTTATCTATCATGCCTGTATTGTCCAGGTTACCCATTATCTAGTCTTCAATTGCAGACCCTGTATTGAGACATGATGGGGCGTAGTCTAATTCAAGGAGCCCTTACGAGCATTATAAATCAAACATATCTGTTTTTGCTGAAATAGCCAGATGACAGTCATTACTAATAATTTTTAATTATCTATTACATTACCCTGATTATTTCTGGTCATTTTATCTCGGTATTTTTTTTCTAGAAAATAGCTGAATATAAAGCGGCCCGTGGGAAATATTCATATAGTAGATTGTCAAGGATTTTTTTATGGCTGTGTAACTCCGACTAAAATTGAGACGGCTCATTAAGTATTGAATATATTAAAACAAAAACAAAAAACACCTACAGCTATATAATCAGTGACAATACACGCTAATAAGATTTCGTATTTGCAAACTAGGTTTTAGAGTGGTTTACAATAATTTTTCTCCTGCCCGCAAACATGGCAACGACCCACCTGAACGTGCTTTTTTTACAAAGATTTATGTGGGCGGATCCATGATTTTTTTCAAGGGGGGGGGGGCGTGGCATGCACATGTGTCGATTTGTTACCCCAAAAATGAAAATTTGATATTCTTAAGACCATAAATCTCAGAAAAAAATATAAAGTGAGTGATATACCGCCTGATTCCCTTTCGTTTTCCCCTTTTACTTTCATTTTTTTTGGCCGAAAAATAGTCCCGGCGCACGCCCCCCCCCCCCCAACCTGGATCCGCTACTGATTTATGTGCTATCGGCTGAAAGATGAATCTTCTTTTCAATCCATTTAAATACTATTTAACAGATTCAATGAAAATACATTTGTTCACATTTTAACGTCATGCTGAGGTAAGTTTCATGAAAGCTTTCGTACTGTTGCAGGCCTCAGACCCATTATGGGCGATGAATAGATAAATTTGTAAAGGGGACCTTCTGCCCGAGTTTTACATGCATAAGGATTCGTGATACTATTCAAAATGCATCCAAAAAGCGAAGCTTCGAAGCGGGATTATTGAATGAGGGCAGCATAAATCTAACATACTAGTATCCAGGGGTCAATTGCTCGAAATGCTCTTAGATATTAACTTCTTGCACCACGTTTCTTAAAGTCAGGGCGTCATGATCGACATGACTTCCGGTTGCTAGCGCGCACGGACGGGGTGTTGCGTATTGGCAACAACGATATTTAAAAATGTCCTTCCTTACGCACCTTACCAAGCTCAGAAACTCGGAACACTCCGTACGACTTTGATTCGTCCCCTCTCCTGCTTCGATTTTTTTTCGAAAAAACGTGCGAAATGCACACGTTTGCGAATGCCGAGCTGTGAGCTAGTGCAATAAAGATTGCCTTCTTAATATTCCAGTTAAAAAAAAATCCGTGCTTTTTCTGTTCGGCTATCTTTGCAATCAAATGGCCGCGGACAGTTTGACACTAGTTGTCGGCCTCTGAAAATCATCCTGCCCCGCCTTTAACATATATTTGTCACGCGTGTGGGGTGAGGAGAATTGGTCTCGTCTTTTTTTTCCCCACCTCTCCCCTCAACTCCTGACAAGCTTAAACAACAAGAAATAAAAGGTCATCACATCAGCTTGATACTCTTTATATAACAGTTGGAGGAACAAAAGAATTGGGGGACGTCTCGGGACGTCTAATGCCCCCCCCCCCCCCTCACACACATACACCTACACAAATACAATTTTTCAGCAGATACATGTATATGCGAATGGATGACATTATGAAAAAAGGAATAACACCCACCCCTTAATCAGCCACTCCAATTCTGCAACGCCCCACCATCAGTAATTCTTTTTTTTGGGGGGGGGATATTGGAAGAATAAAACATCAAAAAAGTTTTAAGATACACAGTCATTCTGACTAAGATTGATTGTAGCACTGTTTTTTACATCAAAATATAAAATGAATGACTTTCATGGAAACTTATATAGGCCAAGTACTCAAAACGATTTTCTTTCTCATGAAATTTTATTGTGTGTATTTGTTCATTTAGCCGCTTGTTTATTATTGTCTCCTTTTGCATTTGTCCTTCTTTATTACTGTTTTGTCTTGATTTTGCTTGTCAAGTGATCATTAGTCCATGCAGAAGTGTCTATTCATCCACACTGTGCTGCGCTCAACCCAGGTGAAAAATGGGTACCTGGCAGAGATTTATTCTTTGGAATGCTTGAGCGCCTAACTGGCTTGCTAGGCAGTTATAGCCAGGGTAATAATATGGTACCTAGTATCAAGCGCAGTAGAGCATATGCATGTAGTGATTGCGCTATATAAATGGACATATAATTATCATTATTTTATCGAGCCTTGTGTGCCAAATATACTCTATTGAATATGTTGAAGATAAGCGACCATGAAAATAATAAATTTCACACGTAGCCACGCATTACAGCCCATAATTTTTCTTCTTTTTTATATGCATATGTTCATCCATTCATTCAATTCTTTCTCGTTTTAATTTGTATTTTCGGTTTTTATATATTGTCTTTTTTCTTGTCAGTAGACCAGCGGTGCACGCAGAAGGACCTCCTTTATCCAAACTTGCACCCCAACATGTTATACTGGTGTCCATAATTGAAGATAAGAAACTATATGCCGATAATAATGCATTCAAAAACGCATAACAGACAAATATTTCTCTTTATGTGCATTATTTTGTTCATCCATTCATTCATTCCTTTCTCCTATTGTATTTGGTGCTTTATTACTTATCAATATTGTCCTTGTCAGTAGTTCTGCGGTTCAAGCAGAAGGACCTACTTTATGCAACCTAGAATGTTTGGGGTGTATTGTACTATGACGATAATAATTAATGCATTCAAACACTCGTAAGAGCCCAGATAGTTAACTTTGTGGGCGTATTTGTTCATTTATTCATTCAGTTAATATTTTTCTCTTTTTGTAAATTGTGTTTCATTATTTTTTTTCGGTTTTTTTTTTTTTTTTGGTTGTTGCTGTTAGTTGTTGCGGGTATTCTTTATTGCTCATAAACATCCAATAATGCTTCACATGCAGCCGTGCATATCAGCGAGGAATTTTCTCTCTTTTTGTAATGTATTCATTGATTTATTGATTTATTCTTCGATCTTTGATCAAACAAAAACAAACAAACAACAAATGATAATAAAAAACTTTTTTTTTTCTTCCCTGTGTCTCCTTTTTTATTTTCGTAGCTAACAATTTTTCGAATGCACCCCCCCCCCCCCTTAAAGGGTTACTATTATGAAAATACAAGTTGATCAATTTTATGTTGGCTTAGTAGGGAACGCCCCTAAAAAAATTCTTTCAGATGTAAATCCTATTGTGACATCACAAGAGACAAGTTTGTTCACCATGTTCATCTTGCTAGATCATGTTTCAGAGCTGGTTCTGTAAATAACAAAAGGAAATATGTGGATCAATGCGGGGATTTCAATTCAGATGATTGCGCATTCCAATTCCCTTGCATTGATCAACATATTTCCTTTTGTTATTTACAGACCAGCTCTGAAACTTCATCTAGCAAGGTGAACAAAGTTGACTCTTGTGATGTCACAATAGGATTTACATTTGAAAGAAATATTTAGGGGTGTTCCATACTAAGCCAACAGAAAATTGAAAACAAAATATTATAAAACATATGAAACACATTTGGGCCCTCTTTCACTGAAAAGGGTAGTGATAATGGTATAATACATCAATACAGATCAACTTGTATTTTAACTTCTAACCCTTTAACCCCCATCCCTGGGCCTCCACCCCTCCTTATAAAGATGTTCAAATTGGATGGCATTAACTTCCTCATATAGGGTTTGTGTGTATGTCAACTGTTCAACACCCCTATAGAAGTCGCATGCATGGATTTACAAAGCCACAACATGGAGCTTACAGATTTTTCTCTGTGCATCGTGAAGATTAGAGACTGGAAATGCGATTATAAGCTACTATTCTGTGCAAATCTGGTGATTACACTAATCTGTGTATTTCAAAATTAAAGAAGAATGAATCCTAGAGTTTAATATACACCTATAAGAAAGGTATCATATACCACTACTAATCAGACTGGATCAAGCTCTAAAATAAATTCAGGAAAGTGTAAATTTCCCGATGTTTTAGAACAGGTTTTCGTCTGCTATCACATTACAAGGGGGCTGCCATTTTGTTCTGAACAGATATTTCGACGTGGT
>BQKZ01003315.1:63836-75673 GCA_036244855.1 Temnopleurus reevesii
CCTATGTGACCGGGGCAATAGGGTTGTCAAGAACAACCTTCGTGTTAAAGGTATGCATACAATTTGCATCTTTTCCATAGAATGAGAAGGATCGAAATTCCTTTTTGTGTCGATTGAGTTGTTGTGAATGCTTGAATGGAGTTGTTCACTTTGTCCCAGGGCTTTGACCCTTCTTCTAAAGTACATTGAGCGGATCTCGGCTTTTCTTAGCGAAAGGAGGCAGACGTCTCTAATCCCGAAACAAAAGAAACCGCATATTTTCCTTTGCTCCACTCACGTGCCTGCCCACGTAAATTAGACAGGTTAATTATATTCAAATGTATGTACTTCTCTTGCCATTGAACATAGTTACGTACCGTTTAATAACAATAAGACTACAGATCTTGGAATCCCGTTTGCATACATTGTTACTATGTCGGGCAAGCCTCGGTCAAGCTTTAGGGTTGTCAAGAACAACCTTCGTGTTAAAGGTATGCATGAAATGTGCATCTTTTTCACAGAATAAGAAGGATTGATTTTCATTTTGTGTCCATCTACCTTTTGTGAATGCTTGAATGAATTTGTTTACTTTGTCCCAGGTAATTGACCCTCCTGCTCAAAGTACAGTGAGCGAATCTCGGCTTTTCTGAAGCCCCGGTCACATAGGGCCCCGGAAGAAATTAACACGACTCAATACAACTCTTTGTTCGCAGGCAACTAACTGTGAACAAAGAGTCGTGTTGAATGGCGTTGCGTCCGGGGCCCTATGTGACCGGGGCTTTAGCGAAAGGAAACAGACATCTCTAATCCCGAAACAAAAGAAACCGCATATTTTCCTTCTCTCTGCTCACGTGCCAGCCCACGTAAAGCCCCGGTCACATGGTTCCCCGGAAGCAACACGATTCACCCAGACTCGTTGTTCTGAGGCAGTTAACTGTGAATTAACAAAGAGTCGGGGTGAATCGTGTTGCTTCCGGGGTCCTTTGTGACCGGGGCTTAACGGTCGTCTCAACCAATCGTCTTCAGCGGTCTTCATTGATTGATTTCAGTAAATGATTATGTTTCTTCACAAGCGTAAAGATAGTCGCAAAGAAAGCAGACAAAACTCTCTTTTACACACAAACAATCATGGTATCTTAAAGGTAGAACACTACATTTGCACACATTACGGTTATGCTGACAACTTGTTGTGTACCTCAGCTATGCCAAAATAATAACCTCTATGAAGTATTTTGGTCGAATGCAGTGGTCCAGAATATTTAATTTAAATAAAAATCTATTCTATCATAATTCGCCTTGACACCGACGGTATCGCGATACTCCTAGCGTATTCCGGTACCACGCACACACACAAAACATAAGAGCACATACAGTGTGCACTTCAATACACTGCCACACCTTGCGGAATACACACTGAGAGAGACTCTTGCGCTATTGGTTAACAAGGAGTTAACGGTTGTTTTAAATTTTGAACGCGCGGTGAATTAGTTCGAGCCCCGAATAGAAGAATTATTATTGGAATGAATGCGCCTATCATGACCAATCGTTGTTGATTGGTGATAACCTCTAACATTTAGTAGTCTTCAACATAACACAACAATCTTGGAAAGTTAAATTTTAGGCTGCAAAAGAAGTATTGTACCTTTAAGAATTGACAATGGTCATACTTGTTACGCTCAGTCTGCTACCGTTATGCAACGCAACAACTATTCACGATGCTGTAAATGTATGGACTTGCCGAAGCGGTTATTTACGCATTGTGCAAAGAAATCGTCCTACTTATTACGTTCTGTATATCTTATATGATAACTACACGGGCCGATTTAATTGCTTGAAATGGTTTTAGCAAAAGCCATTAAAACAGTAGGGGAAAAAAACGTACAAACACACAAAAAACATTAAAAACGCACAAGGAAAAAAACGCACACACGCTTAAAAACGTGCATACGAGCTCTTCTTGTACTATCTATTCAACATTGTCGAATTAATCCTAGTGTCTATTTTAAGAGGGTGGCACAAGAAGTCAAGATGTCATCGCAATGAGATAATAGAGACAATTTCGTGCAATAGTCGGCTTACGAATAGTTGCAAGTTTTATGCATACATCTAACACGAAGGTCGTTCTGGATAGATCTAAAGCCTGCGTAAGGCTTACCCCCACATAGCAACAAGTAATATATGCAAACGATTCAAAATATTGTAATCTTATTGTGATCAACCTGTTTAAGGAATACACGTACCTACCGCACGTTATTTGGCAAGAAACGCACATAGATTTTAATATGATAGTAAACCAACCTCTTTTCGGAACGACATGGAAGAAAATTATTTTGTCCCCTGAGTCAATATAGACCGGTTTACTAATATATTCAAATTTATGCATATTTCTTGCAAACGAACGTAGTTACGAGGTATTCCTTAAACCGGGCAGTAACATTTGGACTACAATACCTGGAATGTTTGTCCAACCTAGCAACGTTAATGTATGCACGTATCATTCTTACTTTTGTGTCCTAATACATTTTGACAGCTGAACACATAGTTTGATTTTGGGCAAAGGTAAATAAATCTGAATAGAGCGATTTACTAATAGATTCAAATTTATTCACGATTCTCACCAACGGACCTAGTTACGTGGTATTACTTTATCCCCTTGGCAATAATAGGCGGGTTTACTTATATATTCAAATTTATGTGCGTTTAACGTAGTTACGCGGTATTCCATAGGCCGGTTGATAACAATAAGACTACAATACTTGGAATCCAGTTTGCATACATTACTTGTTGCTATGTCGGGCAAGCCTCGGGCAAGCTTTCGGGTTGTCAAGAACAACCTTTGTGTTAGAGGTATGCATAAAATTTGCATCTATTAGTAAACCCGCCTATTAATTAAATGCATGCCTCTCACACAAATGTTGTTCGCGACAAACTTAGAGCTAGCCCGAGGCTTGTCTGGCATAGCAACAAGTAATATGTGCACAGTCGATTTCAATTATTGTAGTCTTATTGTTATCAACCGGTTTACGTAATATCACGTATTTTTAACTACATTCATTGGCAAAAAAAAAACACACATAAATTTTAATAAATCAGTGAACCCACCTCTTTACGGAACGACAGGGAAGATAATTGTTTTGTCCCCTCAGTCAATTTCTGTTGTAGAATAGGAGTTCTTTAATAGGCAGGTTCGCCAATAGGTGGGTTTACTAAATATATTCAAATTTATGTGATTTTCTTGCCACTGAACGTGGTTATGTGGTATTCCTTAAACCGTTTGATAACAATAAGACCACAATAATTGGAATCCAGTTTGCATATTTGTTGCAATATATGCCGGGCAAGCCTTGGGCAAGCTTTAGTGTTGTCAAGAACAACCTTTGTGTTAAAGGTATGCATAAAATTTGCATATATCAGTAAACCCGCCTATCCATGCATACTTGTACATATAAGTTGTTCTTCATTACAAAAAAAAGCTTTTCCGACACAACAAGAACTAATGTAGGGAACTGACATGAATTCCAAGAATGGAATATCAATAGTTTCCAGTTTAAATCAATAAATGTATCTCTACCCGTGTATATATCGACAAAAATTATTCTTTTGTGTTGAGTATTGAAAAGAGGGAATTTTTTTTAACAATAAAATATAAAACTACTTGCAGAGAAGCGCATGAACTACGTCATACCACGTGACACAACGTTGCCAATAGGCAGGTTTACTTATATATTCGAATTTATGTGCGTTTAACGTAGTTACGCGGTATTCCATAGGCCGGTTGATAACAATAAGACTACAATACTTGGAATCCAGTTTGCATACATTATTTGTTACAATATATGTCGGGCAAGCCTCGGGCAAGTTTTAGAGTTTTCAAGAACAACCTTTGTGTTAAAGGTATGCATAAAATTTGCATCTATTTGTACACCCGCCTATTCATGTATACTTTTAACACATAGGTTGTTCTTGACAGCCCGAAAGCTTTTCCGACACAACAACAACAAGTAATGTACGCAACTGACTGGATTCCAAGAATTTGATATCAATTGTTTTCAAGTTAAATCAATAAATGTATCTCTACCAATGTATATATCTATATAAAAAAATCTTTTTGTGTTAAGCATTGAAAAGGGGGATTTATTTAAACAATAAGATATAAGAGACTACTCGCAGAGAAGTGCATGAACTACGTCATAGTACGTGACACAACGTTACCAATGTGCACGATGAACAACTGCTGAGATATAATGTTGAAATATTCATAACTTTAATATTTATTGTCCAATTTGCTTCAAACCTATTTTTATCTGTTCGTCTGATTTTTCTGCTTTCAATCAATGCAATATTTTCCTGGCGCAGACCAAGTCTTTAAAGTATACCACGTATTAAAATAGACCGGTTTACTAATATATTCAAATTTATGCACGTTTCTTGCAAACGAACGGAGTTACGAGGTATTCCTTAAGCCGGTCAGTAACAACTGGACCTGGAGTCCTGGAGTCCATTTTGCATACGTTACTTGTTGCTATGTCGAGCAAGCCTTTCGGGTTGTCAAGAACGACCTTTATGTTTAAAGAACGCATAAAATTTGCACCTATTAGCAAACCCGCCTATTGCCCCGAGAAATTTGCATAAATTTGAATGATTATCGAACGGATACATTCATTTGCTAACTATGTGTCATTTGGAAAGGTAGGTTTACTAAGAGATGCAAATTTCATGCGTACTCTATAAACAAAAAGTTGTTCTTGACAACCCGAAACCTTTTCCGAGACTTGCCCGACACAGCAACAAGTAATATGTGCATACTGAATTCCAAGTATTGTTGTTCAATAGTTTAAGAATAGTTTAAGAAATACCACGTATTTAACTACTTTCAATGACAAGAAACGTACATAAATTAAATCGTAAACTGGCCTATAGACCACTTTCGTAATGTATTCAAATGTATTCACGTCTGCCCCAAATCAAACTATATCTTCCACAGTCAGAAAATAATGGGAGTACAATAGTCAGGTTGGGCAAACATTGTAGCTTGACCAACCTAGCAACAAACACTGCATGCTATTCACATTCTTTCGATTGAAATACGATTATTTGGTATCAGGTGAACGAATAGTTTGTCATTGTGCATTCAGATAAAAAACAGTGCATACAATTTGAATACATTACGAAAGTGGCCTATTCAATCGAAGGGATGTGGATAGCACGTAATGGTTGTTGATAGGTTGGTCAAGCGATATTGTTTGTCCAACCTAGCAACATTAATATGTGCAAATGGCATTCTGAGTATTGTATTTTCATTATTTTCTGACAGCTGAATAAATAATTTGTCTTGGGGCAAACATGAATAAATTTGAATACATTGCGAAACTGGTCTATCGATGCAAATTGCATGCGTACTCTATAAGCATAAGTTGTTCTTCACAACCCGAAACCTTTTCCGAGACTTGCCCGACATAGCAACAAGTAATATGTGCGCACTGAACTCCAAGTATTGTAGTTCAATAGCTAGTAAAAGGTTTAACAAATAACACATCACTACTTTTGATGACAAGTAACGCACATAGCTTAAGGCAAATTGGCACTAACAGCATGCCTGCCAATGAATAGGCGGGTTTACTAATAGATGCAAATTTTATGCATACCTTTAGCACAAAGGTTGTTCTTGACAACCATAAATCTTGCCCGAGGCTTGCCCGATATAGCAACAAGTAATGTATGCAAACTGGATTCCAAGTATTGTAGTGTTATTGTTATGAAACGGTTTCGTTCAGTGCCAAGAAAAGCACATAAATTTGAATATATAAGTAAACCCGCCTGTAGAGCACTTATCCAACTTTTCTGCATGATCCTTGTCAAACACACAATGAACAACAATTTGTGGTATAAAGTAATCGCATTTCAATGGGGGAAATGAGGATACAGTGGTTGTTGCTAGGATGGTCAAATCTAGCAACTGAAATGTATTCAAGTAACTGCGTTCTGACTGTTGTCAGAATTCTGACAGCTAAACACGGAGTTGTCTTGGGGCAAACGCAAATAAATCTGAATACATTCCGAAAGTGATTTATTCCCCCTCACACGGATACAATTTTCTTTGCTTTTCATTGTTGTACCTTTTATATAGTTTCAATCGCGTAAACTTCATCGATAATTCACCACTTTTCTAAAAGCAGAATGTCGCTACATTGGTTCTCAGTCACCAGTGGTCACGCCCACCTCTGAAATGTTCTCCATGAACGCATGAGTAGATCTTGTTACAAGCTACTAAACGCGGGCTCCCATTGGCTGAGGGAGACATGCATCCCTCGAGCTCCGTTGAAGCAATAGTTGGAGAAGAAGGAAGGGGATTCATTCGGACTTTAATCTTGCTCCAGAATCGTCGCTCCTTCGTACTTCACCCGTTCACTCTCCAAGGTTAGCGTTGTCGTTTCTGAGAAAGATACACTTCGCACCAACTCTCTGCTCATCAGATAATCCTCTTTCTGCAGTTCTCTTTTTGGATTATTTTCTAAGGTAAGAATACATCATTCATACATTTAAGCACACTTTTTTCGAAGATTAATTGTGATATCAGAATACTTACTCCTCCCTACTTCATCTGCTTGCCTCCAACTTGGTTACCGTTGTCGTTTCTGAGAAGGTAACATTTCGTATCAACTCTCGCCGCTCAACAGATAATCCTCTTTCTTCAGTTCTTTTTTTTTAATTTTATTTTCTAAGGTAAGATTACATGATTTATATTTTCAGGCACACTATTCTAAGATTTATTGATATTTTTTTCGAAGCAGAGCAACACCATTTGCACGTTAAAAATACCTGCTAGCCTGTTGGAAAAGAATAGAATGTTTCCCCGGGAAAGATCGACGTTACCTCAACTATTTTTTAAACTCGTTAATCGATATCCTTACTATAAGCTTGACACTTAAATGATATATTGTGTGGATATTATCGTTAAACCTCAATCAATCTAATATTTATTCTGATATCATAATTTATCAAAATTCAACTTCTTCACTGCCTTGCTGACTGAAAGCAGCTCACATGTGATAGCAAACTTTTTACAGTGATAAAATAAATTAAACACAATACAATCTGCAATAACGAGACAATTTTAGAATGGGATGCATTTATGTTAATCGAATTTTTTAAATGTTAAGTGTGTTAATGCAAAGTCAACTACATGAATTGTTTCTATACTGCTGGATAATGTTATCAACTTACGATTTTGAAATATTTTGAATTTATGCTGATGCTAATCCGATTGCATTAATCGTTTCTGTACAGAATGTTTAATATTAACTTATGATGGTTAATTATATTATTGTGCGAGACCAGTTTTTATCCAGATTCAGCTATACAAGCTGTGTTTATTCATAATCGTCGGAGTATAGAGTATCGATTTTAGAAACAAATACCCCTCGGTCATCAGGCCCTGTCTGCTTTACTGAGAAATGTCTTCATGCCGATCGATATCTCTTTAAAGGGGAACCAACCAAAGATATGAAGATCCCTACCACTGATGGGGATCTGTGCGATCGGCAACATCGAAGGAATCTCTGACGTCATGTCGGACAACTCGTCATTCACTTTCTACATGCAATTTTTCAAAATTGATAGATGCGAAATTTAGAGTAAGGGTTCAACATTATTCTTCTCAAAACACATGTATAATCAATAAAGGAAAATTTTACTACAGCAGAAAACCAATATCCATTGCATTGACTTTTTCGAGAAAAAAAGAAATAAGAAAACGTGAAATTTAGTGAAGAGTGAATGAAAAGTTGTCAGACATGACGTCACGGATTCTGTCGATGTCGCCGAGTGCACGGATGCCCATTGGCGGCAGTGATCATCATACATCTGAACTTGAAAATTCATAACTTTAGAACGGATTGTCTGATGCACCGTGGTGTAGTGGTCGTGACTCTCGCCTTTCAACTAGAGGGTCGTAGGTTCGAATCCTACCCATGGCGTCAATTTCCTTCAGCAAGAAATTCGTCCACATTGTGCTGCACTCAACCCAGGTGAGGTGAATGGGTACCTGGCAGGAATATTTATTCCTTGAAAAGCCAAGTGCGCCGCGGATGGCTGCCGGGCTAAAGCCAGGGTAATAATAATGTAAAGCGCCTTGAGCACTCAGCAGAGTGGATACGTGCGCTATATAAATTGCATCTATTATTATTATTATTATTTCGCTCAAATTTTCAGATTGTTCATATGATTTTTCTTCATTCAATGAGAGAACGATAATTCCAGGGATTGGTTCCCCTTTAATGTCATTTGATATCAAATATTGATAGTCTTTCACCAATAGTTGTTCACTTCATTTTGCATGTTTTGTAGTCTGAAGCCCCAGTCACATAGGACTTCGCAAGCAACACGATTCACCCCGACTCTTTGTTCTGAGGCAGTTAACTGTGAATTGACAAAGAGTCGGGGTGAATCGTGTTGCTTCCGGGGTCCTATGTGACCGGGGCTTTACACTTTGAATAAGGGCATGTAAAAAGAAATACTCAATGTTTGTTAAAAAGGGGAACGTCGCGTCGTTTTAGGATTGAGAAAGGTGCGCCAAATTTTGTCAAGAATTCTGCAATATCAAAACTGACCTATGTTTTATTTACCCAACCGAATGTTCCTTTTTTGTTTTTGTTTTTTTCGCATTGAATCTTTCGGAGGGTGCGGGTGAATACATTTATTAGATATTTGTCTGAGACAAGAAATAATTCAATTCATATTTATTTCATTCAAAAGTAGAAACCAATTTCATGTACAAGGTAAAATATACAAATCAAATCGAATGAGGAGACAGCTGGAAAGAACAGAGTCTTATAAGATGCTGCCACCAAATAATACATAAAATAGGAACCAAGTAACGCAATATAAGTAGTTTGTATATAAAGGTATAAATTGAAATATCTATATAAATACAAAGAAAAGACACAGAAAAAACATGAAAAATTAAAGAAACCTAACAAACCCTAAACTAACACATTAAACATGAAAAGATAAAAGAACCCTGAAGAATTTATGCATATTTTTGTAAGAGTAATTTCTTTAAATTCTTTTTAAAAACATTTAGTGATTGACTTGATTTTAAGAGAATTCCAAACCTTTGGTCCATTATAAAAAAAAAATGAATTGATACCAGCATTTGTCTTGTAAAAAGGTAAATAGAAATTCAGAGGATTTCGTATTTCATAAACCATTTCAGAAATCAAGTTAACATTTTGAGTGAGAGGTAAAGGTGCAGCATTCTTAGATATCAAATCTAATGGATTTAATTTAGAGTAACAGAATTGACTTGAATGTTGAACGCTTTAAATTTATAGAATAAAATATGCTGAAACAAGAAATGGGAACGAAAACCTTTCTATTTTCGTATTTTGCTAGAATAATATTCATTTGATGAATATAAATTATTTACAATATGACCGAGCTGTTTGGACGCTTTGGCGACGCTATAGAAAAGGAAACTTTTCGGAGAACATGTGGCTCAAGCAGGCTAAAAGGAGCTGTACTTAATGACTTAAGATTATTCAATGTTTTGCGCTTTTTTAATTATTGGATACGTCTTCTCAACACATCGTAAAGATCTTAGATGTGCATTGCACATAATCTTATCATCCCAGTACTCTGTAACATGAGCTTTCCAATCGATCGTACGATTGATATCAATCGCAAGTGTATGGGAAATCATGTTCTAAAGTTTTGCGATGATTGCAAACTTGTTTTTTTTTTTTTTTTTTTTTACAGGTCCCAGATTTCCTTTTTATTACGAACTAAAAATTTAACTTTGTTCTATGCACTCATTTGGTTCGATTATAAATCCTCAATAACCTGATAACGTTACTAAAACGAGCAAAATCCAAGTGAATTTAGATTCCCCTTGCCCTACTTAAACGTTATAATATAGTTGAGTGCAACGTACGGTTCCAAAAGAACTATGAAAAACGGTATACATGTTTGTTTCTAGCATAGACGCCGGTATTTAAAGAGCTATGCAAGAGACATTTTGATTATTGTCCATTCATAGGGGCCATTCATTAAGAATGCCTCCACAATATGAAAAGAAATCATTGGCTCAAACCCTGAAAAGGACCCCTTCCGAAGGTTGCAATTTCATCCCCGGTCACATAGGACCCCGGAAGCAACACGATTCACCCCGACTCGTTGTTCGGAGACAGTCAAGTGTGAATTAACAAAGAGTCGAGATGAATCGTGATACTTCCGGGGTCCTATGTGACCGGGGCTTTATATGCACAATACGCATGAGAGGTAGGGTTAACACTTATATCCAAAACCTTAGTTTTTAGAAATAAAAATCCTACGGAAATTTATTCGTGCATTATCAAGGCGAGTTTGTTAAAGTCTCATTCTCGAATTGTTGACCGAGACAAGGCGACAATGTGAGTTCGTATAACTTTTCCTCTCAAATTGTCTTCTTAAACAAGACGCAAAGGAGAGTTCATACAAGTCGTCTTCTCACTTTCTTTTTGACGCAAATTTTCCAAGGCAAGTTTTTCAAGTCGCAGTCTCGCTTGTTCGACCGAAACAAGGCGTATTGGCGAGTTAAACAACTCGCCGTCCCGCTGCACGTATAGCAGAAAATCAAACGAACAGATCATAAGTTTCAAGCAAATCGGACAATAAATAAGATGTATATCCATTATATAACCCAACAGTGATGTTCATGAAAATAGGCAAATTTTGATCACGTGATATGACGTATGCCATGCACTTCTCCGCAAATATGAGATAATTATACAATGTTTGGACCCCCTCTTTTTCAAGCCTTTAACGTAAAGAAAATTGTCTTTGTTCGTCCATATATACATGGGTGCAGGAGGGACATTTTATTCAACCTTTTAAATATAACAAGCATTTGTGGATTAAAGAGGTGTACTAAAAACAATATGAAGTTATGATAAGATACCCTGAGTCGAGAAGTACATGACATAGGGGGTGTTGCTCAAAATCAACTGCAAATCAACTACAACGTTGCAAATTTTAACGCGCATTTTCATTCGCGCGTGGTGTGCGCATTCAACAAGACGCGCATGAAACAATGATTTTGATTGGTGCGTACCGATCAACTGCAACTTACGATCAATTGCAACATTCGAGCAACACCCCCAATAATATCATAACATGTGGCCACATTTCGTAAATTTGCATGAGAATCGCTGGTCACTTATATACTCGAAATATTCATAACGTTCTTGATTTCGTCCGAATACTTAGAACGTTTTTTTTTTAATCTGTTAGTTTGATTGTTGTGCATGAAATTTCTGGCCCACACCCAGCCCAAGTTTCGCCTTTAAGTGTAGACATCGCTATTGATGCTGGTTGTGAATGAGTGAGCAAACTGCCCATTGATGTACTTTTTCAATGTTTCCTTTTGTGTTAAAATATTTCTACGACTGTAAAGATGGCACCGTAAAGGGAAGGGGACCTACGTCTAATTGTTGAAAATAAGTAGAGCAAATACTTCAGATTGCTTATGAATAAAGCTTGTTTATTTGTAAGTTATAAACTCATCTCCGTTCATCTTCGCTTGAAATAGGGGCTTTAATTTTGCTGGCTTGCATTGTTGCAAGGGAGCAATTAGCAATATATTTCTACCAATTTTATAATAGACGATACGGCTTATATGTGCCCCTCCCCCACATATGACAATCGTTCCGAAATATGCAAGAGTTAGAATTAAAATATGAATAACACAACAGCTGAAGAGTGAGAACAAATATGACAATAACCATACTCTAAACCATTTACTTTTGATGGAAGCCTTTTGATATTCAGATGAAAAATACACCCCGTATTCCGGAACAGTTGGCATCTCTTCCCCCCCCCCC
>BQKZ01003316.1:75896-87499 GCA_036244855.1 Temnopleurus reevesii
TTTTTTTTTTTTTTTTTTTTTTTTTTTTTTTTGGGGGGGGGGTCTTTTGTAAAATCGCGACATGTTCTTAGTGTCAGTGTTGTTGTATTCATATGTACCTTAGATTAGATAATAGATGACTACCGATGTATCACATGGTCGTCGTTAGGTAGTCTGCAAGCACATACTCTAGACTTTCGGTGTGTGCATGCGCAGAGCATTATACATGGTATGCATATATTGTGTGACTACACACATACAGCATGGGGAGAGCATGCAGACACACAATGCATACCCTGTATCACCCTCTGTGTATGCGCACAACGAAACCCAAGGGTGTGTTCTGGCAGACTAATTGTTAGGCAGGGTACGAAGGGTGTGAATGCGCCCCCATTTCAAAATCTTAAGCTGCACAAACCTTATGGGTTGAAAAAAAATGGTGCCAAACTATGAGAGTGTTATTGGAACGAAAGCCCTCTGACAAAAGCGGTCGACAGCCCTTCACTCTTAGAAAAAATGTGAAAAGTTGCACCTTCTTGTCCTTGTTCACTGCGAGAACTCCTTCCAAATTTTTATATTTTTATGAAAGCTCCCACCGCGGTGCAACTGAGCAGAAGGAGCAAAGGAATTCGACAGAATAAACAACTTCCATTCAAACATTCACAGTAACTAGAGGCACTCTGACGCAACTCTGCCGCAAGTCGAACGCAATTTCAATGCTCCTTTGTAATGCTTTTGAATTTGGTACCGGCTTGTCATTGTTGTCTCCACACAGTTGAATACACGGTATACGGTATACGGACCTATTGTCTGCGTTCTAGTTAACTTTTCGGAAATAGCTTATATCGTGTTCGCGGTGCAACTGAGCAGAATGGGCAAAGGAATTCGACAGAATAAACAACTTCCATTCAAGCATTCACAGTAACTAGAGGCACACAACGGATATTTCCTTCCCTCCTATTCTACGGAGAAATGCTGAACTGGGTGGTGTTTCACCAATATAAGGAAGACTTTACGCACGAAATGGTCCACATTATAACGCGCATTCAGCGCAAGAACTGATACCAGTCGAACGTAAAGTTGTGCATAACTTTAAGAACGACTTGGTGAAACACCGCACCCGTTCACCAAATAAATACTCTCTCTTGTATGTGACAACTATTGTGAAGTTTATTTGATTTGATTTGATTTATTTTATTTCCATTTCAATATCATTTTCACAATTTCAACAACAAATTATAATCATTTGCAAGAAAAACAAAAATATTTACAAAGACAGGTCATGATACATAATGTTTGAAAAGCAGGTGATAGAGAGATGGAGGGGCATGCCNATTCCTGCCAGGTACCCATTCACCTCACCTGGGTTAAGTGCAGCACAATGTGGATGAATTTCTTGCTGAAGGAAATTGACGCCATGGGTAGGATTCGAACCTACGACCCTCTAGTTGAAAGGCGAGAGTCACGACCACTACACCACGACGCCTCCAAACAACTTCCATTGAAGCATTCACAGTAGCGAGAGGCACACAACGGATATTTCCTTCCCTCCTATTCTACAGAGAATGCTGAACTGGGTGGTGTTTCACCAAGATAAGAAAGACTTTACGCACGACTTTATGTTCGACTGGTACCCCTTCTTGTGCGTAATGGTCCACATTATAACGCGCATTCAGCGCAAGAACTGATACCAGTCGAACATTAAAATCGTGCGTAACTTTAGGAACAACTTGGTGAAACACCGCCCTGGTCTCACACATGTTCACCAAATAAACAGGGAAGCTACTCTCTCTTGTATGTGACAACTATTGTGAAGTTTATTGTAATTTTCATTTACTAATAATACGTCATTCAAAGTGAGGAAAATGTCGTCTAAAATTTTACAAAAGAAAGAGGAAGAAAAGCTGTCGCTACGTATAGTCAATGCAATTAACAAACTGTAAAAAAATGAATTGAAGGTAAATCAAAGAAAAATAAATATTTTGCATACAAACGGGAAGAATGAATTTAATATAACTCCAATTCTTTGGTTTGAATCAGTTAATATTTCAATATTGCAAGGGAGTGCATCATGGTTTTCCATTCATAATATTTATGATCATATTTTTGTCTTACAGTTCCTGACTTTGATTTCGACGGTCCATATTATACTGAGGTACCAAAGGAGGAGGGAGAAGAATTTCGAGACATCTCGCTCACGTGGCAGGTTGGAAAATAATTATTTTTCTTATAATGTTTTTAGAAAGGTCGATTTGAATCCGTCAACAAATTATATTTTTGTGGCATTTGAAAATTTTTAAAAGAAGAGTCTACCCCAAAATAATAAATTTTTAACAGAAGCAGAAAAATTTGGAGAGCAGAACAAAAAAAATTAAATCGGACAACTAATAACAAAGTTATGAATTTTTAAAGATTAGAAAAAAACAGGCAAATCAATGCATATTTCTAGGCATATTGCCAATTTGATGACGTCATGGGTGCACAATTAACCATTTATCCTATTTATGTTTATAGTGCAAAATTCATCATATTTACAGAAAGACACATCATTTGTATAAATGTAAACATGCAAAATGGGAACTACATATCTATTATGAATATATATTACAGTTTAACGTGTGAGGAAATCTTATTGGGGGGAAAAAGTAAAACAAAATTAATATTGATAGCAATATCATAAATAGCTAGTTGTGCACTTGTGACGTCATCAGTTGCCAATTTGTCTAGATATTCAAACACTCATAACTTTCTTACTAGTTGTCCGATTTCACTCAAACTATTTTTGTTCTGCTCACCAAATTTCCCTGCATCTGATGAAATATTATTATTTTTGGGTAGACTCTCCTTTTAAAATTATCGAATGTGAGAGGGAGAAGAATTGAGAGACATCGTGCTTCCTTGGCAGGTGGGATGAGGTTCATTCATTACTTTTATGAATATATCTTTAAAAATTCGATTTGAATCTATCAGCTTATCATATATTTGTGGCCATTGGAAATTCTTAAAGTGATCGAATGTGAGGAGGGACAATAATTTAGAGGCAAAAAATTAATTACAATAATTTAGAGACACCATGATCACTTCAGTGGCAGGTGGGAGTATAAATTATGTTCATTTATGTTATTTGTTCAATATTTGTGTAATGTTCTATATGAATCCATCAGCCAGTTATATTGTGGTGGCTATTAAATGCGCAGATCCAGGATTTTAAGACCCGAGGGGGGGGGGGGGGGGAGGAGGGCTCGACAAATTTGAAAATTTTCTACCCCGCCTCATCCTCTCGAGCGGACAAGGAAAAAAAAAGTTATCATCTGAAATTTGGCGCCGCCTAGGGGCCAAGAAGTTGGCGAATGTTTTGTTTTCTATTCATGAACAGTTTTTCATACGTTGATATTGTTGGCATTATATGCAAAAAGAAAAAATTGGTCCATTAAAGATAAATTTTCCTTTTTGTTTTAAATGACAGCTGAGCCAAATGGACCAAAACAAACCATTTCAGGGAGTAAACTATTTTGAGTTGGAAGTGGACAGGAGACTGGCGACCACCAATCAAACAAATTCATCAGTTTTCATCTACGATCTCAATGGAACCAACGATTACATCCTCAATCAGAAAAGTTTCTCTTACGTCATCAAAGGTATAGCATGAAGTTTGATTTGATATACTTTTTCGGTATTCTGAAAATTGCCACAAGAAACATAAACACAATATAAACTATTTTGGAAAAATTAAGTCGAACGCAAATAAAATGGTCCTTTGTAATGATATTCAAATCGGAACCGGATTGTGATTGTTGTGTCAACACAGTTGAATACACGGCGTACAGTTCTATTGTCTGTGGCCCACTTAACTTGTCGGAAATAGTTTATATCATGTTCATAATAAATAGCATCCAAGCTCGGCATCCCCGACCAACTTCGCATTTTGCCCCCCTCCCTAAACACACACACACACACACACACACACACACACACACACACACATACAGCTTATGTTACCAGCTTAGATTTAACGCCCCTCAGCAATATCTGACAAAACCGGACAAGCAAAAAAAATCGTAATTACATCATTTTTGCCCCTGAGGGTCTGACAAGCCCAAAATAAGACGATAGTAGGATTCTCTTTTTGCTTCCCTCGGTAATTTTCATACTACCTTAAGAATCTAACAAGGAAAGAGCAATGAGTTCAAATTCTGAGCCATGCCACCAATTTGGCGCCCTATCTACCTAAAATTTGATGGGACGGAACTCTAATCCCCAATCACCAACACATCCCCCAAGTGCATATGTACCGATGTTGACCACAGTTTCGAATTATGTTCCTCCATCAGACGATTTTGAGGGGGTGTTGCTCAAAATCAACTGCAAATCAACTGCAACTTTGCAAATTGTAACGCACATTTTCATTCGCTCGTGGTGTGCGCATTTAACAATACGCGCATGAAACAATTATTTTGATTGACGCGTACCGATCAACTGCAAGTTGCGATCAAGTGCAACTTTTGAGCAACATCCCCTCAGTCTGAGTATGTTTGAAAAATTTCATAGCTGAATACGAAAGGGAAACTCCAAAGTTTGATATATTTTCCACTTTCTGTGGGCTAATATAATGAATACAATTTAATTTGTTTCAATTGTTTTACTCTTTTCTTTATGACAGTCTGTTTATCATTGGTAGAATTGCTAGTTATTGTACCGACTAGGCATATGATTTTTAATCATTGATATTAATCATTCTTGTTTATTAATCTCATTTAGATCTCAACAAGTATGACAACTACACGATAGTTCTATCAGCAGTCAACAGCGCAGGAAGAACTAAAGCAACCGTCCAAGTCCATCCAAGCGTGGAGCACCCAGCAAGCTTAGGGTCTACTGGACCGACAGGAGGTAATTTCATACAGATTTCATTCTTCACCCGTTAGCTCCTGAATTTGCAAACCTCCCTGAAGGGCCACCCGGTTCACGAATGCTATGGGTTAAATTGTGCTTACTGGCATGGACAATCAGATGGTGTTTCATTTAGCTTATCGTCAGCGACAAGCAGTCATTTTCCAACCGTCATCTAGCAACATTCAGTGAGAGTGCTTTTCATCCAATCAAACCATTGGCCCGTATTCCGATAGCGAGGTTTGAGTTAACCCTGGTCTAAATCTGTGGTTTAAGTATGGGTAGCCAAAAGTGCTAAAACTTTATTTACAATGTAGAATTCTTATGTTAACTGCTCTCTTTTCCCAAGCTCTAATGATGTAGAAAACTATTTAAGTTTTTATTCCGAGACAGTTTTAAATACTATGAGTGCCAAATGTGCTGATAAATTAAACACCGACTGTTATAGATTCAAGCCTCTTTTGGCTTTCCATACTTAAACCACAGATTAAAACTCTAGTTTAAGTTAAACCTGATATCAAAATACGGGCTAATGATTTCATAGGATTAGTTAGCGCCGATAGCATAAGGAACAAATAGTCTCGATCGATCAGGGCTCTTAAGGCCCAGTCACACCAGACGTAGTCCAGCTGAGGACTGAGTGTTCTGATAGCACCCACCTCTGCATATTCACTTACACTGAACACACAGGGACTGCACAGCACTCAACCATAGAGTCCTTACATAACCCTCTGATCTGTATAGCAATCAGAGGGGTATACAGATCAGAGGATTATGTAAGGACTCTGTGGTTGAGTGCCGTGCAGTCACTGTGTGTTCAGTGTAAGTGAATATGCAGAGGTGGGTGCTATCAGAACACTCAGTCCTCAGCTGGACTACACCAGACGCAGCGCAGCATCACGGCACTTATTTCATGTCTACTAGGCCTTAGTCACATAGAAGCCCGGAAGCAACACGATTGAACACGATTCTTTTTTTTCAGTTTACTGCCTGGGAACAAAGAGTCGTGTTAAATCGTGTTCAGTCAGGACTTCTATGTGACTTTGGAATTAGTGTTTAAAGGGGAATCAATCCTTGGAATTATCGTGCTCTCATTGAATGAAGAAAAATCTCTATCGCTGATGGAGATCCTTGCGATCGGCAAATTCGATGGAATCTGTGACGTCATGTCGGACAACTCCTCGTTCACTTTGTACATAGATTTTTTTTTTTAATGGATTAATGTAAAATTTAGAGTAAGGTTGCAACATCATTCTTCTCAAAATACATGTAGAATCAATACAGAAATGCTATACCCCAATAGAAAATTGGCATTTTGTTGACTTTTCCGAAAAAAGAAGAAAATGTGTAAATTTGTATACAGAGTGAATGAGGAGTTGTCCGACATGACGTCACGGATTCCGTCGAATTTGCCGATCGTACGGATCCCCATGAGCGGTAGGGATCGTCATATCTCTGTGACTTTGAAAAGTCATAACTTTTGAACGGGTTGTCCAATTTTGCTCAAATTTTCACAGTTTATTCATCTGATTTATCTTAATTCAATGAGAGCACGATAATCCCACGGGATGGTTTCCCTTTAACGTCCTTCACATGGAATAGCAGTGACCAATACTAACAAAGATACTGCATAAGTGCCATGCCTCGACGCCTTGTCGTTTTAGGTGTGCCAGGGCCTTTAATCATCTCTGCGAGATCATTGTGTAACATGACAGCAAAAAGTGTTTTCATTTTGAAATCTGTCGGCAGATCTCCAAAATCAAAGAATAAAAGATCAGCGATAGTCCCGATACTAAGTCCATGCTGTGGCATGATGTTTTGATTTATGTTCTGGTAAATATAATACTTCAAATGATTAATTGTAACACATAAAGTTTTTTGGGGGAGCAAGCTTTTGTACTCCTTTTGTACTCCAACACCTGATTTTTAATCAATTTCAACTTTCTAGTAACATCCCCTCTTAGCCTTCCTAATCAATGAATATTATTTTGTTTACCTTTGAAGTCACTACAGCTGCGTTCCTGCCCGGTATATTGGTTCCTCTCGTTGTCCTGTTGATCATAGCCCTTCTAGCATTTGGATTCCAAAGGCTGAAGAATAATTCCAGACACATTCCGGAACCTGTCTTCCATGGGGTAGGCTAAGTGTCTTTGCTTGTTTTTATGATGAATACTGTAACAATTAAAATAGCATCTTAAGGGGGTCTCCAGGGCGGTGTTTCATCACATCGTTCTTAAAGTTACGCACGAACTTATGAAAGACTGGAGTAATTTAGCGAGTCTACTATGCGTAAGATTATCGATCATTCAGCACAGGAACTGATACCAATCGTGCGTAAAGTTGCTCTTACAGTATTTTCGTAACTTGTTGAAACACCACCCAGTTTACGCACGACTGGTACCATTTCTTGTGCTGCTCTAAACAAGACAGTCTTTCTTAAATCGTGCGTAACTTTAAGAACGATTTGGTGAAACAACGCCCAGGCCAGGAAAATCTTGCTTTCATTGAGAGCTAGGAAATTAAATATATTATATAAAAAGTTTGAATGAAACCAGAAAATTAATAAAGAAGTTATGAATATTTGAAAGACATTTTTGAAAAGTAATATTTTTAGCAAATTTGCAACTTTTGGTCAATTGACATGACATGGTGGCCTATGTTCGTCACTTTTTTTTTTAAATATCTTCCAAAATATTCTTAACTGAATTTATGGTGAAATAATATTTTTTTTATTGGTATGTCATATTGTATAAAGAGTTAAAGATCGTATAAAGAGAATATGTTAGGAACCTCAAAAAACAAATGTAATACTGCAGAAATGTGATTTACATAATAAGAAATGGTATTTTCAAAGATTGGAAGATAAACGTATCAAAACATGAGATACTACGATGTGTCACTAACCGACACAATGTAAAAGGTCTCGGTTACCCACAAATTAGTAAAACTGGGCAAAATTTCACCGTAAAAGAATTAATAATTATGAGAATTTGATATCCGTTTTTGTAACATGTTTTGACAGATGAACCACTCTAACATCAGACCGAAGCATGTGGAACAAGAAGTCTTTGATGAGCTTCCGCTGATCTCAAAGGAAAAGCAACGGCAATTTCTGGAAAGTCTGTCCAGTGAGTCGGGGGAGGAGAAGGGGAACAGGTCGTATAGCAGCAGCAGAACCGAGATGTCTTCCTTGGAATTTGGTCCAGTTGAGAAGGCCCTGCTCCTGGACACGCCCGATAGAACCAATGACTTTGAGAGGAGTCCGTACTGTCTTCTGTCTCAGTTCAGCCCCACATCGCCGCTACAGATGGCTCCAGATGCGACAGAGGCAGATCTGGACTCGCTGCCACCATGCAACGGGATCTACTCCGGCACTGATGAAGGTAGATCCATCGGCGGATCAAGCTACTATTCACAGCTGGGTGGAGCTAGGGATACCCCGCAGGCTAATCCGTACTACTCCATAAGCGGGGAAGATCCTGGTAAGATTGTCCAGATGCGTAGTGACTCTGGATGGCCAGCGGACGGAAGTGCTCAGGCGGATCACCAGCACTGCTTGCGGCCTACACCAGTTATGGCAAATGGTTCGTGCTATTCACAGCTTGCTAGGGTGAATGAAGTAACTCACACTGATGATGACTCATCTGAGTATTGCGATTCATACGTGATTGCTGCTGGGGCTGCTGGGTCAGTTCCCCAACCGCCGCCTGATCAGTCTAACAATCGAACAACGCGCCAAGAAAGTCCAATCCATTATGTGCCACAGACAACTCATTGCGTTCCTGATAATAGTTACAGTGCTGTTGTGCCACCCTCCAACTCTGGCTATGTGGACAACACTGATGTGTCCATGGGGCAACTGATTGGTCTGGGAAATAATGCCAGGTCAGTCCACAGCAACCCGATTTCGAGAGATTCGTCTCCAGAACATGCAGTCATTACTCACACGCTTGCACCAAACAATCCTGCCTTTTCTAATGAAAACATGGATGGGTTGTATTTCCCTGATGCAAGCTTTGTTCCAATAGACAATAATGGTTTCCTGCAGAATGGCGCTCGGGATACACGCATCTCAAATCAGGCCACTGACAACCCAACTGTGCCTCACAATAACTGGAGTACTGAGAACGGGCAAGTTCAGATGCCACCACTCGCCGACACCCACCATAACTCAGTGCAAACCCTACAAAAACCTAACCCCGTTGCTGCAGTCGTGCCCACATTACAAAATGCTGCGAATGGATATGTACCAGTTGCCCAGATACCTGCCCTAACACAAAGATCCTACAATCCTCGAGACATTCCTGCTCCTCCAACACAGCAAGAAGTGCAGATAGGTGGTAGGTCTCCGGATTTGGGCCCCAAGATACCACAGACTTCACCTGATCAGATGAACAGACCTGGTCAACATGACAAACCTGCGGATGGGTATGTACCCATTACTCAGATACCTGTCCTGATGCACAACTCTGTAATCCCTCAAGGGAATCCAGGTCGAGAACGTCAAGGTTTGCATACAAGTAGTGTCTCTTCTGAGATGGACACCAGGATGCCTCAGTCATCACCTGCAGCAGATCAGGGTATTGGTTCTGCAGCACCTGTTAATGGGTATGTATCACTAGACCAGATACCTTCCTCATCGCAAAATCCTCCCATCAATCAAAGCATTTCTGCCCTAGCACAACAAGAAACGCGAACAGGAATTGGCTATATTGACATGGGCACCAGGATCCATCAGTCGTTACCTGCAGCTGATCAAGGAATTAAACCTGCCTCTACAGAGCAGGAATCTTTGTTGGATAATCATCTACAGGGAAGTCAAAGGCACTCGGGGTCCGAGCCACAAGAGACAATTCCCAATAACTCTCCTGGACTTGTCCGAAATTCCCGTCTTTCGGACGATGATAAAAGTAACAGATGTGACCTATCCAACGATTCTTCAGCTTCTGAGGGTATCACAAGTAGACACGAACGACTATCACTTGTCGATGAAGGATACATCAGCAATGAGGTACCGAATTCTCCTGACGTGACAGAACAGTCCAAACCTTTAGAGCTGAATAAAGATGGATATGTAAGTCTTTCAGACTCTCAGGTTGTTCATGCGAAAGAAAGATTACCAAAAGTGGAAGGAGATTATATCAGCAATGTGGTGACAAATGTTCCTCTTACGACAGAACAGTCACAAACTGTACGAGCTGAATAAAATGGTTACGTCGGCTCATGAGTGTTCATAACTCATTGGGAGAATCGCCTTGGCAATTAGAAACTCACTTAGAATAGTTATTTGACTCAGAAATGGTGTTTATCAATAGGAGTATACCATCATTTTAATCAACAGTCACTAAGAATTGTTACCAAAGAATTGATCTGGATCATACCAAAAATGGTTCGGAAAGTCAAAGTGAAGATGTCTTTTCTTGCATAATGAATCCTTTCTCGGCATTACAATCACTGTTATTGTGTAGTGGTTCTGGCTCTCGCCTTTCAACTAGAATGTCGTAGGTTCGAATCCCACCTATGGCGTTAATTTCCTTCAGTAAGAAATTCATCCACATTGTGTTACACTCAACCCAGGTGAGATGAGTGGGTACCGGGCGGGAATATTTATTCATTGAAATGCCAAATGTGCTGGTATTCGCCGGATTGAAAACAGGGTAATAATAATACAAGGCGCCTTGAGCACTCAGCAGAATGGATACATGCGTTATATATATTGCATCAATTATCATTATATTATTATTTAAAAATTGAATACAGTCCAACCTGTCTAATGGGGTGTTGTTCAAAATCAACTTCAAATCAACTGCAAATTTGCAGATTGATACGCGCATTTCCATTCTCGCACGATATGTGCATTTAACAAGACGCGCATGAAACAATGATTTTGATTGGCGCGTTCCGATCAACTGCAATTCGCGATCAATTAAAACTTTTGAGCAACACCCCCTTAGATGATCACCTAAAAGAAACATATACATGGCCATGGTACACATGGGGAACGCCTTAAAATCCAAATTTAGTGAGTTAGTAAGTTAGTTAGTTAATTAGTTAGTATATAGTTGGCTTCAGAGAACAGGTTTTGTGTCGAGGGATGCAAAACAGTTGATATAATTTGATTTATTTTACATCTCAATAATATTTTAACAAGTTGATTATGAAATTATAATGCTTCGGCAACAGAAATAATAACATTTACATACAGTCAAACCTGTATATAAAGACCACCCAAGGGAGACAGAAAAGGTGGTCCCTCAGACAGACAGGTTCATTTATATGTAAATTGTCCTCTAGGGAGTCAAGAAGGTTGGTCTCCATGGATATGTGGGCTTCCTATACTGGGGTCGCTAAAGCAGGTTTGACCGTATTATCAATTACACATATAATCATGCTTAATATTTGGACATATTCAGTTATAGAAATAGAGGGTCATCCAAAAAGCGAGGCTTGTAAAACGCATGCCCCTTCTTGTTTAACGAACCGATAAAGACAGTTGTTAACCTTAAACAGGTGACCGTTAGGACAGTTGTCTCTGTATTTTATGTTGGGCATGGGAAGAATCGAACCAGGGAAAGGATCCCTGGACTGATGTGATATAGTTCAGATTAAACATAATAGACCCCATAGCCTTGAAAATCTGCAAGCAAACGACATCATTAGTTTCATAAAAGTCCACAATACAGTGTATTGCATGGAAATTTAGCCATGTCGACATTGTGACCCCCCCCCCCCCA
>BQKZ01003317.1:9763-22595 GCA_036244855.1 Temnopleurus reevesii
AACATTTCCCTAGATTGTAAAACACTAACCATGCATTCCCCTGTATTACTCCCCTGCATTCTTAACTTGAATGATATCTTTCAGAAAAAGAATTCCAGTCGCTAAATTTAAAAGCTAGAAATGACGCTCCGATGATCACTGACTATTTTGAATGCTAACTGACTCGTTTCTCAATCGAATGATAAGACCTCACAAATATTCGACAAACGTCGCAAATGTGATGAAAAAATAAAAAAATTGAATGACAATTTGCACGGCAAATACGATCTACGCTAATTCAAATGCAAAAAGTATTGATTCAAATGAAAATCCTGTGAATTTGGCCGGAAAATCCTATATTTAAACAGGGTAGCCCATTCAACAAAAGTTGATCTTCCATGGGGCCCTGATGATGATATACTCATATAAGATGATCAATTCTCTTTTATCAATTATAATGGTCAACTTCAAATATATATATATACCGTATATAATCGAATTCAATCATCCATTAAATGAACTGAAAGGAATAAAATGACTTGACATATATGATTTCTCATATCCGTCATAATTCAATTTTAAATCATTAGGAAATGAAGGGAATACATGACCATGTAACAAATAGTTGACTGTGATTCAAATGTGAGCAAATAAAAAAAAAACAACGTTTTATACGCTATTGATTAAAACAAATAATAATTGTACAGAATGCATATTTTTTACTCCCCTTCCTTGCTAAGATTCGGAAAATACTCATATTGTTCACTTCTCCTGTATTACCCGCAGAACCTACTCTCTTAACTTTAACGATACCTTTCAGAAAGAGAATGCTAATCTGATAATCTCAAAGCTAGAAATGACGCTTCAATGATCACTGACTATTTTGAATGCTAACTGGCTCGTTTCTAAATTGAATGAAAAGAACTCACAAACATTCGACAAATATAGTAAATCGTATGTAAAAATACGCAATTTTAATGACAATTTACACGGCAAAACCGATCTACGCTTATTCAAATGGTATAAGTATTAATTCAAATGGAAATTGCGTGAATTTGGCCGGGAAATCCTATATTATTATTATTATTATTATCATTTTTATTATTATTATTATTATCATTATTATTATTATTATTGTTGTTGTTATTACTATTATTATTATTATTATTATTATTATTATTATTATTATTATTGTTGTTGTTATTATCATAATTGAAAATGATAACAACAGTAATAATACCATACATTGATAACGATGAATATATTTGTATATGATAATAATGTTAATATTAATTACTATTGTTATTATTATGATTATCATCATCATCACCATCACCCTCACAAACAGTATGCGATTTCTTTATAACATGCCTACTTGGAACGATATATGTCCATCTGAAGGTCAAACAAACTCGTTTTGTGCAATCAACCGACCGTCAAATCCGAAGAGAATTTGAAATGCAAATATCTTTGTTTACCTCCGATAGATAAGTTGGGGATATATCTCCATCATATACGACGCAGCATAGTACTGAAAACCAGATATAACCGGTTTTTAACTGTTTGTGTTGTATAACTAATGTCATGCGGATGTGCATTTTGGCTATTAGTTTCGTGGTAAGAAGATTGGCAAGATGCTGTTCAAATATCTATTGTTCGAAAAAAAAAAAAAAAGCAATTTAACTACGTATCTACCAACAAGTTCATACCCAAATGAGCAACTTATGGTTATCGGTTTGGATACAACTTTGTCAAGAGTGCAGTGGCCAAAATATATCAGGAATTTAAAATAGCTCTTTGTTCATGAAATTGTCTCATTATTACAAAATTTAGAGGGCCAACTTTTGGAATATTACACTACAGATATTTTACTGCAGGTTCTTTATTACAATCCAAGTGTGTTTTTTCTTCAAATAATAACCGTGACAATAACTCAATTTAACCTTGTATGGGCGTCTGGTTACTTTTAATTCATCGTAAAATGTTAAAGTGGTCCGTTAAGTGTTAAAACTGAAACGGTGAATTTACACATTCACAAGTTCATGCTATTGGTACTTTATCAAAGATGCTAAATGACAACGAAACAATCCAGTAGGAATCAAAATTGGGGCAAAAAGCATACTAGTACAAAAAAATATCCCATGACATTAAATCATACAAAATTGTGAGGTCTTTAAACATATGCCTCCTCTGCTCATAGCAGACAGAAGGTTCGAGCCCTGGACGAGTCATAGCGAATACAAATGCGGACCCAGGGGCGTGGGATCCCCCCCCCCCCCTTGCTGATTCGTACGGCACTTTCCCCTTCCATTCTGCTTGTACTTCTTTTCGAATACATGTTTCAGTATATCAACTTTTCTTTCTTTTTGGCGTTTGTCACGTCATAGAATACTTTCATGTAAATTTCCAATAACCGATTGTTTGAATGATAATTTTTTCTCCTCTTTCTGTCAGGTGAGAAGTAATAATTCCAGGTTCAAGTTTGACATTTTTCGATAATACCGTATATATGCTTGAGAAAGTGTTTATTTTTTCACATTCAATAAATTGAATCATCGTTCCGAGTTCCGAAATAAGTTTAAAAGGGTCAATCAATTTTGTGTGCACATTTGAGTTCGAATGTTTGTTTAGGTGTTATTTGCTCTTGGTTGTGCCTTTGTATTCTGAGTTGATGCTTTGTATGTTAAATGAATAAATCCTCTTTTAGATACAAACAAAAGAATAATAACATTATGATATGCAGGGCCCAGTGGCAAACCAGCTTAAAATATAGGCTTTATCGTACGTAATTAGATCAGGTTGGCACAACCAATTTAATCCTGCCATGAATATATTCTGTCCATACAAATTGGTAAATTGATTTTTTTCTTCAGGAAACACGGAATATTTGGATCCGAAGGTCTCATTCCAAGGGTCAACTGCTAACGTAGCGGCGTACGGAATCGCCTTCTACCAAGGATTATGGGCTTACGATGGATGGTAAGCTTCAGACATGAGTATTACGAGCTATATCACCATCGTCATTACTGTCAACATAAGCATCATCATCATCATCATCATCATCATCATCATCATCATACCAACAACAACATTACCTACAGCAACAACATGTCATCAATATCATCACAATCCTCAAGCATAACATCGTCACCATCATCACCTTCACCATCTTCGTCAACATCACCATCATCATCATCACCACCAACTTCACCATCATCATCATCATCATCATCATCGTCATCATCGTCACCATATTCGCCACTGTCACCATCATCATCACCACCACCATCACTATCATCGCTATCGCCATCATATTCATCATTGTCACCACTATCAATAGCATCAGCACCACCACCACCATCATTATTATCATCATCACCACCATCACCATATAACCAAAGAACCTGTCCAATACGGTGACACCATCATCATCACCACCATCATCATCCCCATCATCCTCACAAGCATCATCAGCATGACGCGCTGTTTCAGCGTTTACGCCTACTCAAGAATTCATGTACAATTATTCCATCATCATTATATTGCTTAATGAGAGTAAAATATACACAGACTAGAGGAATGTTTTATCAATATTTGTCAGACATGATGGGTTATTGTCAATAGATTACCTGAGGAAAATCGAGAACATCAAAATGTCTCTCAGACTTATCCATAAACGAATGCACAATAGACCACTTTTGTAATGTATTCAAATTTTATGCACGCTTCTTTGTGAAACACATAATGACAAACTATTTGTGCATCTGATACTAAATAATTATATGTCAAAAGAAGGGATGTGGATAGCGTGCTCTCGTTGTTGCTAGGTTGGTCAAGCTACAATGTTTGTCCAACCTAGTAACATTAATGTATGCAAGTAGCATGCTGACTTTTGTACTCTCAATACATTTTGACAGCTGGATACATAGTTCGTCATGAGGCAAATGTGAATAAATCTGAATACATTACGAAAGTGGTCTATCTGTCTGTGTTTTCACGAAGTGATTGGAGCCAAAGGGCATTCTTGCATGAACGCAAAGAAAATCCCGACATAGCGCCAATTCAACTGGCATGCTATCGAACAACGTGTTAATTCTAACGAAGGGCACGATTCACTGGATTTGTAACTCATTTCGTGTAACAATACCATCTAGCTCCCGTCATTTTGTGAAAACACGGACGAATTATTATGCAAAACATATTCATTCAAATAAACAATGGTGATTGAATTGATATGTGGATTAATAATAAGTAACTACTCTCGTAATTTGATATGTTATTACTATCATATATCTCCTCTAGGAATCAGCTGAATTACGTTACAGAAGAATTGATCAACCCGTACAAGTAAGTCATTTAAATTGATGTGGATTTGTATGTGTTTGCTTAAGACTATTTGTATAAATCCCTGATTTTTTATTGGAATACCGATGTTTTTATGTTTTTCGGAATAGAAGAACACTGAAAGTGCAGCTCGAAGTCCATTATAGACCAGAAATTCTTCGAATATCTTTATGTTTTGTCCGATATGACAATTTAGATCGATATCTATCGCAATTAGAGGGGCGCAACACCGAATGTGTGATACTGTCTGATCACACATGTAAATTTGTCAAATGTATCCTGATTTCGTATTATGTTATATGTTATATGTCTTTTTACTGCTTTAAAATAAAGTACCATACCATACCATTAGTATGCATGGTGCACAGATCTCAGTACATCTGATGTACACCAATGTCTCAATGATTATCTCGTTCATATTTCTTCATAGGATATTGTTCATTTTCCATCTTTATCAATGCCTAATATCTCAGTTGATTATGTTCATGCATGGTTTGCTTTGCAAAATGACCTTTTCATGTAAATGTTCATCAGTATTTGAAAACAGAATAAATCTATAATAGAATATCATTTGGTGTTCTAGCCAATTACAGAGTATTATGTGATCTATAATTTTTCATTAATATTGTTTATTCATTTACTTAGAAATCTCCCTTTGGCTATTATCATCGGTATTCCCATGGTAACAGTTTTGTATCTCCTGGTTAATATCTCGTACTTCACCGTGATGTCACCAGAGGAATTATTGCAGTCAAATGCTGTTGCAGTGGTAAGTTGAAAATTATAGATGTTAATTCATCAATTTATTTAATCATTCAAAATACCTCTGTAGCGGTAGAAAAAACGAATAGGCCGATTTCATAATATTTTCAAATGTATGTACTTTTCTTGCCGACGAACGTAGTCAATGGTAGTGATATTCCTTAAACAAGGTAGTCATATTTGGAATACAGTAATTGGAATCCAGTTTGCATACATTAGTTGTTGCTATGTCGGGAAAACATCAGGCAAGCTTTCGGGTTGTCAAGAATAACCTATGTGTACAGAGTACGCCAAAGATTTGCGTCACTGCTAGTGAACCCGCCTATTGACAACGTTTACGAGCATAAAAACAAAGACTCAAGAATGTACTGTTTTCAAATTATGATAGTTTTGAAGTGTGATGTGATTAAAGTTGATTAAATTTGCCTCTAAACTATTCAGACGTTATCATTTGATAAGTGATTAACCTGCAGCGCACGTTTCTATTATTTATCTATTCTGTCTTAAGCTTGTACATCATTAAACGGATATTGTGATAAACTATATTAGAAAACAAACATGGAGGATCGTAAACTATGCTTTCAACAAACATAGATGAAAACTGATACGTGATATTTCATTATAATTTTTATAAACACTACTGTAATATGTTGATGTCACATTATGCGATGAATGAAGTGAATTATTCTTCCAGTTAATTATAATGATACAAATAGAATATGTCATTTGAAAATAATGAAATGCGAAATCGTGAATTACTTGCTAAAGCGGGTTGATTTTTTCTTGTCGACTCTAAAAACAGAGTTCTAGTACAACAATTGTGAATGAGCGCGCGAAAATAAAGAATTTGCATTCCTTATCGATGTAGGAAATGGCAGTGATTGTCATATCTGACCGTTATAGAGCAAACTCGTATTGTAATTTATTTTTATTTATTTAACTATATATCGTTTATTTCAGTATGTGAATTCCATCAGTGATTGAAACAATGTTGTCATTAGAGGCATTATAACAAAAAATTAACACAAAACTTCATATGAACAAATCTAACTCTCAATTACTTTCCTTTGTATCAATTATTTTATGCTTACATAATGACTAGACGTTTGGTCAGCGAACCTTAGGTGTAATGGCATGGCTAATGCCATTATCTGTAGCATGTTCAACGTTTGGAGCCGCAAACGGAACTTTATTTACGGCTGGAAGGTAGACTACAGACTTTCACTGACATTGTTCCATGGCTTCGTTGTTTGTTTGTTGTTGTTTTTCTTTCATATTTTTGTAAATTTCATCTATAGGTGTCATAATATGACCAGATTTGAATTGAATTCGTCATTTCTTAGATATACCACTGTCCATGTTTGTTTTATATCGATGTTCTTGGGTCAGTGCATGAAATTTGCTTTTTGCTTATAATGCTGTAATATTTTTTACCCACCCGTGAAAATGTGTAATGATCGTCAATATATATATATATAGAATTTCATGTTTTAATGCTGTTTTTTTTTCCCATCTGTTTAGATTATACAAGGGTTCTCATCGAATCATTGCGTATGATCAATGTCCCTTCATGGATCACGTCAGTAGCTTTGCAAGGTTCATGGTGTCATTTCTTTTTTTTTTTTCTTTTAGGAACCAAGCGCCAATTATTTCGGTTCACTTTGTATTTCATCGTCACAAATCATATTTGACTATGTCGTTATGTTTTTTTTTCAATTGTTACTAACACAATGAAATATATAGAATTCGATAACTCACAACTCAACTAATAAGGGTCTACATAGTCGGTGGTAGGAAAGTGTAACACCATGATATCGTTAGAACTCGTTGAAGACTAATTCCAATATAGACATAGGCCTATATGATCTACTTCCATTTTTAATTTAAAAACAAAAACAAACCTGGACGTTTCTCTCCTCTCTCAGAGTTTCGCGGAGCAAACCTTAGGTGTTATGGCATGGATTATGCCTCTTTTTGTTGTCTGTTCGACGTTTGGGGCTGTTAATGGATGCATGTTCACAGGAGGAAGGTATCTCCATCTTTATTCCCACTTGCAGACTTGCATGTATTCCAAATAGAGCCCCTTTATCAAAAGAGTTGCAACCACCCATATGAAGCCATTTTACTACTTTGCAACATTGTTTTTTTTTTCAATTCCAATGAGTAGCAATCGTTGTTAATAGAAGGGCATCTGCCGCGTGATTATAAAGAATTTGACGGCCATTTTTGTTTTCCCAAAATATAGTGGTTTAAATGTAGCAACTCGCTCTTTTAAAGGACTCTACTCCCAAAGCCGCCACACTCTCCCCTTGTGTTCCATTCCCGACTCATAGCGCTCCCGTTCAGCTGGATTGCAGTATCTATATTCCAGTCAAAATGTATATCAATAATTTGTTACGTGTGGTCATTGGACATGCATTATTCAAAAGGGATATTGGTAATTCAATTCCATACACGAGTGTTAACATCCTTCTATCCTTCTATATAGGTGTGTGATGTCTTGAAAATCTAACCCATTTCTGCAATATGAAAAATCAGAGTCGCGCTCCTTGCAGGGATATGCGAGCCAAGACTTTCAGATCATAGAATTTAGCCAGCTGAATATTTTCACACAGATCTTTCTTCTCTTTTTGATAATTCAACTGGTACAACGGATGATCCTCTTGGACAAGCCCCCAAAATGTCATAGGTGCAAAAATCATTTCCTAGAAAAGCCCCAAAAATGTCAAATGAGCATAAATCATTTCCCGGACAAGCCCCCGAAATTTCAGAGGTGTATAAATCATTTCCTGGACAAGTCCCCAAATGTCACAGGCGCACAAATAATTTCCTGGACAAGGCACCAAATGTCACAGGCGCATTAATCATTTCCTTAACAAACCCCCAAATGTCACAGGTGCATAAAAATTTCCTGGATAAGCCCCCAAAATATCATAGGCGCGTAAATTTAGTAATTTTTTTCTCGGAACATCCCCCCATAAAAATTGGCATAGTTATGTAAATTAACTATCTCGTGAACAAGACCCAAAGCTGAGTCTTTGGAATTTCACGGCGAACATAACGTTTTTGTGATTCAAAGTTACATGAGCATTTGTGATGTATACAGGAATCAACTCCAGACATTTTGTTTTCCTCTTAGACTTTAGCTGATCGTACCCTTGGCGCTGCGGCATGGATAATGCCTGTTTTTGTTGCCTGCTCAACATTTGGGGCTGCAAATGGTACCATGTTTACGGGAGGAAGGTATTTCATCCTCTCCAAAAGTTTTGTTACAGAGCTAATCCACTATCGACTATAGACCCATTTTTCATCAATATTTATATTGTATAAATGCTATAGAATGAATTAATTATATTTGTGACTCCAGTAGAATTTGTAAAGATAGAAGTAGTTACAGAATGTCACAGCCCCCACCTCTTTATATACGTTTTCATTACACACAGGCCTACCTTGCAAACATGTACTATCTCCATTCACTGATGTGAGCAAAAGGGACAAAGGATCGGGACAAAGTAAACAATGTCATTCAAGCATTCACAATGGCTTCATGGTCACAAAAGAAAGTTCCAAGTGCTACTCTTGTTCAGAATCTTCCCACAGAATAAGAGACATTTCGTTTGTGTCCATATAGTTATTGTTGATACATGAAGGGAGGTTGTTTACTTTGTCCCAGGCTTTTGTCCCTTCTGTTCACAGTGAATTGATCAACATCACTCTGCGTGCAGTAACCGTTCTACAATTCCCATTATTTTTTCCTCGCATATACAGTGTTTGTATGATTTTCGTTTGTGGTTCGGCAGTCATTGTTGCTATCTTAATTATGTTGTATTTTGTCCGATTTCGCATTTTTAGATAAAGATTAAAAAACCAGCGACTTTACGTTCGACTGGTATCCCTTCTTGCGCGTAATCATTCATAATATTACGCGCATTCAGCGCAAGAAGGGATACCAGTCGAACGTAAAGTCGTGCGTAAAGTCGTTCTTATCTTGGTGAAACACCTCCCAGGAATCAGAGAATCATCCCACAATTTATATTCTACGTATATTATATCTTCCATTTTGTTATGTTATGTCATGTTATACAATGTGTAATTCTTATGGGGAACGCTTCCGATATACATAGCTTTGGGGTGGGAAAAACTGTTGAGAAGGTTCAATAGTTTTTCACCCCAAACCTTTATCCTCCGATTGAGTTCTGTCGACACTGTTTGCATATTCATTGTTCACCTTGTGATTTATTAGTGTCTGTATTATAATCTTTGTTTGTGTTGTTTTTGTGGGTGTTTTTTTTTTGTTCCAGGGGTCTTTTTTTATGTTATCCTTTCCTTATATCTTCTGGCTACACTGCGAATTATTATGTTAACTTTGATCATATGACATCGGCGTTTAGTAGAACAATTCAGAAATGTGTTGGAATAAAACTAATATTGTGTTTTCGCTTTTATTCAATCGGAAGAAAGCATAAACGATATTTGGAAGGAATGAATAATACACCTAACCAAAACACATGTTGCACATCTTTTGCTATTTCATTTGTTGCTATGTTTGCTGTTAGTAAGGTGTTCCCTACATAATTATATGTTTTACCTGAAGAAATATTTTGGGATTTGGGACAACTTTTACTCTAATCTATATCTGTACAGCGCCATGAGCACCTTATGGTGGACCTGTGCGCTATATATAAGTAGCCACCATTATCATTATTATTATTAGACATACGCAAACCGTACACTCGGCGGGGCGGCTTTCATAATGCCAATCTTCGTTGCTATGTCAACCTTTGGTGCAACAAACGGAACCATGTTTAGTGCAGGAAGGTAACGATATCAGCTTTCCTTTGTTTAGAAATTGATCATGCAACGTTTGAAAGAAAAAAATATATATTACTCAGAAGTGTATTTAAAAAAAAAAGTGCTGCTCTAAATTCAGAATACGGACTTAAGCAAAAGAAGACGGAAGAGCCGATCAAGACGTTATTTCTCAAGCGCGGGAAAAATCTAGCGGGCCGCTAAGGTTGAGACAAAGAGCTTTATAGCTCTTTGGGTTGAGAACGCCTGCTAGATTTCCCCGCGCTTGAGAAATAACGTCCTGATCGGCCCTTCCGTTTTCTTTGCTTAAGCTCCGTAATATCACTTGACGCAACGGCACCAAACTATGATCCATTAAGAAAGCTATGTGATATTTCTTTCACCATTCATACACATAGAGTGAAATTTATTTTGTATTTATGACAAGAATTGTTGCGGAGTTTATAAATTAAAACGCAATCATTTTCCATGTAATAAAGGAATCATGAATTATTATCATTTTCTCAAAACAATTTCAAATGCGGATTAAGAGATCATTCATCCCTGACTGCCTGAACACCTCCTATTGTCCCCTCAAATTTGAATTATAGGGAAACTTAAAATAGTAATAATAATTAGGGCCTTGTGAGTTCGCTTATGAAACTTATGAAACTTATAATGTTACTTTGAGGTATCCATACCCAAACAAGCTATGCTTTTCTTTGAATACCTCTGTTTTTCCTCAACATAATTTCAAATGTAACGTGTTTATATATCTGTACCATATGTACCATTGTTATTTTGTATTTTTCTCGTTTATATCCATGCAAGTTTTTGTTAAATTGTAATTGTTATGATTTGAGTGAAAAATGAAAATATCTGAATCTGACAAAAAATCTGAATCTGGTCTGAATTTGATCTGAATCTGAACTTGTAGAACCCTCTCCCTTATTGAGATTTTGGATCTGCGCCTGTTCACGTGTAAATGTATAAATCTCATTATAAAGTAATGGGGAAAGGATTTTTGGTTTAGGTCAATTACCTTGATCTCATCTCGTTGCATCAGCGTTCATGTCTGCAAATATTTATTGTCATTTCGTTTCACCATTTCATTATATCTATATCCGTGATATGTATCATCAATAGCATTGTTTCATGCAGTAATTTACACTTTTTTCATTTCAGAAACGTCAAATTCTTGTCTGTATTTCAAATGTCAAATATTAGATACATCCTTACATGCCTTTTCTCCATATTTGATCCATTATAATCATGATGATAGATAGATTTCAATATAAAATTCCTTTGTTATTTCTGTTACCAAAAAAAAACACTACACATTTGCATGACCAGTTATTTTTTAACGGCTGGAAACCTACCCCACGAGGAAAACACCCGAAGGACAACCCCAAGGGTTACTCCCCTTCGGACAATTTCCGTAGAGCATAAGCCTTATGGTGCTAACTTACCTATAAAGCCTCTCTTACAACCGGGCGTGCGTCTTTTGAAGACGTGCGCCTTCGCAATTTATGGAAAGCGCAGAGTGGACGCAGCATGAATTCCAAATTCGAGCAGAAGTAAGTGGGAAGTACTTAATAAGTACGTGTGTCTTGCTCGAAGAGTGCGTCNATTTTTCTAAAGACCTTGGGTGATCGTTCGCTGGGCATCTTCTCCTGGATCATACCAATATCTGTCGCGTGTTCAACATTCGGTTCAGCTAATGGTACTATGTTTACAGGCGGAAGGTATCAAATTAGAATTCAAAAGGCTGATTAGAGTTTTTTTTATAAGTAGCGCTTCGAACTTGGTGATATGTTTCGTAATACGGTATGCTTTGAGCTTGGTGCTACGGTAGCTCCCAAATCTTTTCTCTGTAGTAAAATGGTGTTTTCTGTTTTTCTGTCCCCCTCTCCCTCCCTCTCTCTCTTCCTCTCGCTCGTCTCTGTCTCTCTCTCCATCTCTCTCTATCTCTCTTTATATCTGTCTCTCTCTCCCTCCCTCTATCTGCCCCTCTCTCTCTCTCTCTCTCTCTCTTTCTCTCTCTCATAAACACTCTTTCTCCATCTCTCTCCAATTTTTCCCCTTGAAGGATGCCTTTATGTTTATGATTTATTTTTCTGTCCAAAAGGCCCTTTTATTTTTTGTAAAAATTAATCGTTTTCCGTATGCCTTCCTTTACTAATAATTCCTTTCTTGTGCAATCTGCGATATTCTCTAAGAACAAGATTTATTCTGAATGATAACACTAAATTTAGACTTTTCCAGTATGTTTAGCATGTTTACATTTATATGCCCTTAATTTGGTATTATTGTCCTCTGACTATATGCTTCTCTCCAAATAGTTATAGTGTTTCTTGTATAATTATATGTGAGCTATATATTTTAATTATTTTTGTAGTGTTATACTTGTCATGTGACAATTGTTTAAAATCATAATAGCCTCAATTTCATTAAGCAAGAGCCCGATTTATCAAAAGATGTCAGTTGCATTAGGGAAGCTTTCTATTTTGAAATGTCATTTTGCGTGATAGAGGATGTATCTGTCAACCCAATTATATTGCCATATGAACTGTGCAAACTTGTCATCTGTTGCACTCGTATGAAAATTATATTATGCAATCTTGAAGGGTATACACACGCGTAATTATTTCTCCATAGACCCGTGTGTTATTTGGCCTTTTAAACAAATTCACATAAAATCGGCTGTAGATTAGGTCGACAGGTGCTTGGTAGCGTTAGAAAGGAAATTTTATGGACTTTCTCATTCTGCATTCAAAACTACCTCTTGACCAGCTCATTTTTTTAGCAATTTCCCCTTACATAGCAACATGACGTGCATCAATAAATTCCATACCCCTAATGAGGTAAATTGCATCTATCTTTAGAGGTGTCAAGTAGTTCCAGAAATCGAAAAATTTTGGGTCCCCCTTTTGATAAAGAAAGGTCATATATTTATTTA
>BQKZ01003317.1:22630-45600 GCA_036244855.1 Temnopleurus reevesii
CCCTCCCCCCTCTCTCTCTCTCTCCGTCTCTGTCTCTCTCTCCGTCTCTCTCTATCTCTCTTTCTATCTGTTTCTCTCACACATCCTCTCTCCATCTCCAATTCTTCCCCTTGAAGGATGCCTTTATGATTTATTTTTCTGTCCAAATGACCCTTTCATTTTTTTGTAAAAATGTTCCTTTACTAATAATTCCTTTCATGTGCAATCTGCGATATTCTCTACAAACTTGATTTATTCTGAATGATAACACTAGAATTTAGACTTTTTCAGTATGTTTATCATGTTTACATTTATATGCCCTTTGGTAACATTGTCCTCTGACTATATGATTCTCTCTAAATGGTTATAGTGTTTCTTGTATATATTTAAGCTATATTTTTTTTATTAGCTTGGTAAAAGTGTTATATTTGTCATGTGACAAGGTTTTAAATCATAATAGCCTCATTTTCACTAATTAAGAGCCCGATTTATTAAAAAAAAATGTCAGTTGCAATTAGGAATACTTTCTTTTTTGAAATGTCATTTTGCGTGATAGAGGATGTATCTGTCTACCCAATTATATTGCCATATGAACTGTGCAAGCTTGTCATCTGTTGCACTCATATAAAAAATAATATTATGCAATCTTTAAAAAGTTTGACAGAAATTAAAACACTGGGCAACATATACCGTCCACACAAAATTTGTCCAATTTACAGTGGAATTGCAAACTTCAAAAATAAGTTGGACATATCTACACAACTACATGGGTAAACTTTCGCACAAAGTTTTAAGAATGTGAGAGTGATTTAAGAAAACTGCCATGGTTCGTAATCGAAATTTAGTATCTATCTAAATTAAGCAAACGAGTATTTTTTTTATCATTGTTTCATTAACTGGTTATTCTTTGAAGACTTTCCTTCATTCAGTTAGTTCCTCCCGAAATAACAAACCCCCTTTCCCTTTAATAAAATATAAAAACCGTATAATGCAAGCATCTGATCAATTGGTCACTCATTATCTGCATAGCTAAAAATCGACGGTTTGCAATGAATATTCTTCTTGAAAAATTTGTGTTTTACATCTTCATATATATTATTATTGCCATTCACTTATTATAGCCTGCGCTTAATTCATCTTTTAATTTGCTTTCACTGTTTGATCACAGTTTTTATTCATCTTTCATAAATGTTCATGCAGGGGCATAAAATCCTATAAATACCATACATTTTGCATTGTGTTTAAAGAACGTAGTTATGTGTTTATTCAAGCAGAATCAACTATATCATATCAGTGTGTTGTAATGTTATCATCCGTATAAACATTTTTCTAATTATATTGTGCATAGTATTTATTTTTATTAACGTAAAAGAATAAGGGAATAAGACATTAACACTCTAAATTAACAAAATAGCGTTTAATGTAGACATAATAGAATAATGATGAAAATGTTTAGTAATAATGAAATCTAAATATACAGTTCGTTTTGATAATTATTTTAACGAAAAGTTTGTTTTTATATATCATAGCTCACTTTCTTCCTCTCGAAAGCTACATGCAGTGGATTTTTCTCATTTTAGATGCAACCCATATACTCATCAAGCAAAAAAATGCAAATTTTATGTAGATTAGCAAAAGTCAATACAAGCGCACAATGATTTATTTTTAATATTGTAAAAAAAAAAAACATCTCCGCATGAATATTTATGCATTTTCTTTGAGAGTAAATTTCCATGCATGGATTATATACGTGAGTGTAAGTCAGTTGTATCGTAGTTTTATTGAGATGATATTCTTTAATGCATGATATAATATTACAATAACTATTTCAGTATACATAAACTACATTAGCACCACTAACTATTGAAATAATATCCTAGTTTTTATAATCGAAATTAAATACTCTTTTTTCAATCTTTTGTTGATTTGATTTGATTGAATTTGATATTTATTGCTCAAATTTTAGATTAACTTACGTCGCTGCTCGAGAAGGTCACATGGTTGAAGTTTTATCGATGGTACACGTCAAGAGATTAACACCTTTCCCGGCTATGATATTCACGGTAAGTTTATCAGACACCAAAGGTGTTGAATTACACCGTGAGGCGGTTCAGTGAAAGTGTTAAAACAGTACCGGTCACACGGTTGAGGTTATATCGATGGTACACGTAAAGAGATTAACACCTTTCCCTGCTGTGATGTTCACGGTAAGTTGATCATAAACCAGGGGTGTGAGTTAAATTACACCTTTTAGTTCCCAACTATTGTAATTGCACTAACGTCCAGGGTTGAAGCTTTATCAATTTACACGCGTTTTTTTTAATTGAAGAACAAAATTTGAATTCAAAATATACTTTAGTAACTTTGATAACAGTTACGTATACGTCGGATAAGCGTTACGCGAATGACATCAAATAAATTGCATATTTAAAGAAATTTGGTTTAAAGGACAATGATTTTGTTATCAATTTGACTTTAGTATATCATCCTGAAAAAATGATCTGTAATCAATATTTCATTAAAAATATTACAATCACGCGATTCTTCTGACATTTCCGATGGGATGGCAATAAATATTCAAAGACGTACCGACGTTTATGCAACTTCCCTTAGCCCATGGACAGCTGGGACCGGGTAGTCCATGAACAAAGTCTACTCGAAATAGAAAACTCGGCGTGCAGTGGGTTAAGCCCATCGGCCCGTATTCTGATGTCAGGTTTAACTTAAACTATAGTTTAAATCTGTGGTTTAAGTATAGGAAGCCAAAAGAGGCTTGAATCTATAACATTCGGTTTTTAATTTACCAGCATATTTGGCATTCATAGCATTAAAAACTGTCTTGAAATAAAAACTTAATTAGTTTCCTGCATTAATAGAGCATGGGAAAAGAAAGCAGTTGACATAATAATTATATAGTTTAAATAAAGTTTTGGTACTTTGGGCTACCCATACTTAAACCACAGATTTAGACTAGAGTTTAAGTTAAACTTGATATCTGAATACGGGCCATAATGTATATGACAGTTATGATGATTGTAATCATCGACCACATTTAATTACAAAACAAATGTATTTATCCTTATATACTCATCATGATTGCAATTGTCCTACTTTACAGTCGATTCTCTCCATTGCTATGTTGATCCCGAGTGATTTTGACACCCTTGTGAACTACTTCAGTTTTGCTGCTTGGATGTTCTACGGTATGACAGTGACGGCATTGCTCTATCTCAGATGGAAATGGCCGGATGCGAAACGACCCATCAAGGTAATGTTCAATTCAAGCTAAATATTTATCTATTGATCAATATTTAAGCAGGATGCCCTCATAATAAGCTGTTGGTATCACGAGGGGTCCTTCATAATAAAAAGTATATAAACATATACAATAAGAAATCTCGGCAATCAAAATAAGTAAAAACTTATATATTTTTTTTTTATAAATCATATGAATTCATGATATGGGTTTTTTTCTGGCTATTCTATCCTTATTCTAAAACAGCAGATGATGCTATATCATTTGACTTCGCCAGAATCGCTATGGCCACAATGCAATCCTTAGAATTGTCCGAGAGAACCTCAATTCATTTCCGAGTTATGAGGTTATTTTTGTAATCATGTACTCTTTAAGATGGAAACATACGATTTAAATTGATTGAGGATTGTTCCTTTCCTTAAGATTCAATGTATTGCAAATGCAGTGCCCTTTTGTTTTCTATTGAATTTTAAACAATCTCGTGATAATGTGATTCCTCTGTTTGAATAATTAAATACCTGACGTAAATTACTTTCTCAATGTGATACAGTTAAAAGTTTGAAAACCTCTTTAACGTTGTCACATTCCTTGGATGATAGTTACGGGGTTAGTACATTATGTTTTCAAATCGTATTTCTAATAGCTGTTTTATTCTGCGTTTACAAAAGTATTTTAGATTCTGCACACATTTTATTACTTGACAGGATCCTTCCTGTATAATTCTCAACTCCAGATTTCCAGATTTCAAGTCTTAGAAAAATATCCCAGTATCTCTCCGCAATACAAAATAGAAAACTTAACAACTAACGATCAACCTTTATGAAAAAAAAAATCCGTAATGTAAACATATAAGTCGGACTTTACAGTTGTGTTTCCTTTGGGAAATACGCTGTACTCTTTACTATATCTTAGAACACCGAAACACCTTTCATAGAATTAGATTGATTCCTTTTTGTTTTCCTGGCATCTTCTGCTGATGTGCATATGCCAGGAGATAAATAAGTCAATGAATAGATAAATATAATTATAGTTAAATAGATGAGAAAGTAAAGTCCACTCAAATCTTGTCTTTACAGGTACCAATCGTGCTCCCAATTATCGTCTTAATAGCAGCTGTATACCTCGTGATTGCCCCCATCATCGATGAACCTGCTCTTGAATTCCTCTATGCTTTCCTCTTCATTCTATCTGGTCTCCTCTTCTACGTTCCATTTGTTCACTACAAGAAGGAGTTGCCATGCATGAGTGAGTACATAGGAAAAGTAGCAACAACATCAACAACAATAATATTGGAAGAGGGGATGATGATGATGATGATGATGATGAAAGAGGTGATGATGATGATGTTGAGGATGATGATGAAGATGATGATGATGATGGTGATGATGATGATGATGATGGTGGTGGTGTTGATGATGATGATGATGGTGATGATGAGGATGATGGTGATGATGAGGATGATGGTGATGATGTTAATGATAATAATGATGATTATGATAATGATAATAACGATGATAATAGCAATAATAATAATAATAATAATAATAATAATAATAATAATAATAATAATAATAATAATAATAATAATAATAGTAATAATTACACTAATGCTACTACTACTACTAATAAAAGTCATCATCATCATCATCATCATCATCATCATCAACAACATCATCATAACCATCATTTATCATTATCTTCGTCGTCGGCGCCAGTCATGTTATAACGATCATCATTCTCATCATCATCATCATCATCATCATCATCATCTAATAAAATGTTATTAATCATAACAAAACAACAATATTAATGCAAATCAGCAAGAAAACAATGGACTGCTTGCATTCGTTTTCAAACGAATTATGTACTCTAACATAACCAGATAAACAATTACATCTCTCCAACATTTTTTTCATTTAATTCCAGAATACATCACCGTCTTCCTGCAGATGTTCTTCGAAGTAGCACCCTCCAAGTACGTAGCTCCTGAAGAGACTGAAGAGGAGGAGGATGAGAAGGCGATTGTTGTCGAATCATGATCAAAAATATCTTCATATAATCACTGTGAGAAGAAGGGACAAGGGACTGAGACAAAGTAAACAACTTTATTCGGGCCTTTCTCACAATAGGAGTGCCATGCGCAACTCATGTTCCATTTTTTTTACACAGAAAAGGAAGGATGGAAATTTGATTTGTGTTCATGTAACTATTGTTAATGATTGAATGGAGGTTATTAACTTTGTCCCAGGCCTTTGTCCCTTCTACTCACAGCAAATGGCGCATAATTGATACTAATATCTTGGACACAAAAATCGAGAATGTCAAACTGGTTGTAAAATTCGGTCGTTGCACACTTAGCGCATTGAAAAGCCTCTGTATAAGCGTGCCAATATAACCTAAATATAATACTTGTGGTTAGAATATGGCGCAGATTTTTCTAGATATCATTATGACGACTGGAAATACATGAAATGGAAAATGTGAAACTTATTTGTATTGAATATAAATTATAGATTACTTGATTTTTAAAGACTATATGTTTTCATTCTAATAAAATATTTTAGAAGATATACACTGTTCTTTAAATTTGCAATATTGAATTTCCAGTCTGATTTAAAAAATATGTCAAATGTGTTTTTTAATCAAATTGGAGCACATGTTTTTATTTTGTTTTATTTTTTAAATCATTTCGTCCCGGTACAAAAAAAGAGTCATTGAAGGCTGAGAGTTTGAAGTTAAAAATGATAGTTTAAAAAGGGACAATTGTCTAACTCTAGACTTGCTGAATGCAAACTTGTTTTACCGGTATGTTTGATAAAAGAACGAATACGGTAAAGGATTTTTACAAATGACGGAATTCCTCAAGATATTTTTTAACAGTATATGTATTCATGAAGAAAGCTGCAAAAACGTAATAAAATTAGAACCATTTTTGTTATTTTTACATCTCGAGAACCACAGACACAATCTTTGGAAGTGAAATGTCTGTGTGTGGAATGGGAGTCAGCGTGCACCCCGCATTTTATCATTTTGTTTGCACTGCCATTTTAACATTTTACATGGTTCTTAAGTGGTGTTATAGCAGGGACTTTTTGTGGGTTTTTTAAACAAATAATAGGTGCACGCCTACAGGGAAAGTGTAAAATTGCAATACACCCCCGAAAGAAAAAAAAATCAGTACATTATGCAGTACCTGCATGCTAACAAATGATTCCGCTACCCCTGAGGATATAAAGTCTTAAACTGTTATATGATTGTTGAACCCCAAATGAAATTGGTGTAAATAATATATAATTTGAAGAAAAAAAATGTTTGTTCCATATTCATATTGACAAACAAAAATTAAATATAGATCAAATTGTCAAGCAAGTTTATGCTAATAATTGGTATAGCATATTTCAAGAGCACAAGAGATTTATTCGAGGCTATTAGTGTTCAAAAGACAATGAATCTGTGTTATGACCTGGTATGAATGGTGGTCAAAATTGGACGAATTACATTTATTGTATTCAGATGTCTGATTTTGACATTTTAATTCGTTATTTCAAGTTCTAATATAATGTAAATACTTAAATGACAATTAAGTGAGGTCGATAGTAATAAGAAGTTTTCACGAGCAGGTTAATAATGCCAATGAATAAAAACATTTCTTACTGCTCGTTCATTGCTTCATCAGCATATTTTGCTTGCCATCTGAATGTCTCATAAATAGCAGTGTTTTAAAGCACTATGTGATATTCACAAAAGACCGATCGACCGAGTGCCAACGAGACCTACTTATTTTTATGTTTTATGTATATTATTTTCAGGATTTTTGTTTCTTTTTCATTAACGGACTTTATATGTTTGCAAGGTCCCTACAGTAATAACTACTTTGTAAAACCACTGAGGATTTACCGGTCAATTTAAAAAAAAATATTTTTACATTTCGTGCATTGCAATCTCCAAGGAATGCATTCAACATAGAGTCGATTCTGGTTACATTAAACATGGACAGAGGCTTGGTACCCCACCCTCATACGGTAAATAGGTGAGAACATTATTTCGGTGTGTACAAGACGTCCCATTGTTTCTCATTAATGATCAAAATTTGAATGTTTAAAAGATATAGATAGTTTGAAAGACAAGACAAAAATGATATATAGTTCTAAATCTTTAAACTGGAAGTGTTGTAGAAAATTCAATAATGAGCTTACAATTTTCTGTCGTAGTAAAATATTTCACACTTTATTTGCGCCAACGCTTTTGATGTGGACGCTCGTATTCTTTTTTTTTTTTTTAGTTCAAAGTATATACATTCCGTGTAACATGTTAAGAGTATGTGGTGTTTATTAATCAGAGAAAAGAACAGTATCATGTGTTCTGAATAATGTAAATAGGCTTTTACAAAAAAATCTCTTTTATTCAAGATATCGTCCGTATTTTCACGAAATTTCGGTAGTCACGAGTAGTGTGGCATCAAGACAAAGTAAAATCTGACGTAGCAACAAGTCAAAGGGTTCCAGAGTGAAATATGTTTCATTTTATATAAGAAAAATACTGTAAATGAAAGTGTGACTATTATGATGATTTCATTTAATATACTCTAGGAACTCGTCATTTCGTGAAATAAACGGACGAATATGTTTATACATGATTTTGTAGGCATTTCAATACTATGTATACCAACGAATTATTTGTCGCATTCTTTACCGTATAGTGTCAGTGCTTTTAAGAAATGAACGAAACGCTCTTTGGTGCTTTAATTCAAACCATTTTAGACTAGAGCCTTCCCTTTTTGCATCACACCAGTCAGGCTATCATGGTAAGTTTGTAATAAATTTACCAATAGTGCCTATGCATGCATATTGTAGAAATACAAACATTTAAACCTAATATATTTGTCCTGGTAACATCTTATGTTTAATATAATTATGGTTATATGTAAACGTATAACTGACAAAATGAAGGCAATACATGTCCCAGCTTTTAGGGGCCTATATTTTTACAAAAATTATTGTCAGCTATGTTGACATTGGATTTTGATATAGTTTGCAGATTTCTACAATTAAGTAAATGGCAACATATTTCTGTATTCATTGAATGACTTTTCTTATCTATCATACCGGTAATCATATATACATTTTGTAGTTATATAAGTTACATTCTTCTTATTATTTGTGTTTTTGTCCTTTTCAATCGTATTTCATGTTGTTTCTTTTCCATATTTTTGAAAAAGAAAAAGAAGAAATTTTACTTCCTCCGCTATTGTGTTTGCTCAAATTTTGTACTCTAACAAATTTATACCATGGGATACGATGTAAAAAAGAATTACGGCATGTTGACGAATATAACATCTTCCTTCCAATGTTAATTACACAAAATATCTCTTTTACTATCGTAGAGTAGTTACAATCAAATCGATTATTTTGACATTTGAATTATCATTATCTGAAATTGCACAAAATTTATTCGTTGTACAGTATATGTTGTACTTTTGGGAACAAATCAAATAGAAGTATATATATGTTGAATTTCTTTGCTTTTCATATTTTTCTCATTTGAATTATATGTGAATGGCAATATGTTGATACATATAAGTTTCTGTTGGAAAGTCATTTCAATGTGAGACATTGGGAATGGGATGTATGTATATATTATGAATATTAAAATACAAATGCATTTATAACCGTTATGCACAATCTTTATTGTGAGATTAGTGTCGATTTACTTTCTGGTTTTTATTCTTTTATTTTCACCCTTTGAGTAATAGAATATTTTTTGTTTCTGATTTTTTACCCTAGTGTGTTGTTGTTGTTGTTGTTGTTGTGTGCGTGTGTGCATGCATGTATTTTGTGTGTATCTGCGTGTGTGTGTGTATTTGTGTGTGCTGTTTGTGGAGGCATGAGTGTGTGTAATTATGTATGAGACACAAAACACACATTTTTAAAAGCATATTATATTAACCAAAATAAACACGATATAATCTATTTTTCGTAAAATTGGATCGAACGCCAATCAAATGCTCCTTTGTAATGTACCCTCCCATGCCATATATATTGCAACATATACCCACTCTTAATTCCTTCAGGACACACGTATAAATCAATTTTATGCACTGGCCATGTGAAGAAAATTGTTGTAAAATATCTCAGGATTAGTGTCTGTACTCAAGAACGATAACTTTTTTGGAATTATATTGCTCATTTTCAAAACATATTGGCCAATAAACGATGTGCCATAAAATTATAAAAACACATTCCCTGAAGGAACTGAGAGTGACGTCGTCTACTAACGTTGTCTATTTTATGGGGTATAGATTTTGTTAGCAGAAGTATTCAACAAGTCATGGAATATGTTTTATTTAGAGAAAGGGAAAACAATTTTGCGAGGAGCCGTTGACTAATGCGCAAGTCGAGACATTGCCATTTTCTACCTTTGTCGTCTTTGGTCTTTGGTACCTAAGGCATAACTCAATCAAAATTGTTTTACCCTACATAATTTACAAACCGTGTAAAACTCTTTAATTTCAATAATAGATATTTGTGATTTTTTACATTTATATATAGAAAAATAAGAAAAATACGACAGGTGAATCAAAACGAACGTAATTATGCTATGTTGCAATACTTATGGCATGGGAGGGTAATTGAAACTGGCCGGGACCGACTTGCGGTTGTGATGTCCGCGCAGTTCAATACATGACGTACGGATCTATTGTCCCATGACACACTTCATTCGTCTAAAAAGTGTTTCTAATTCTGTAAATTATACTTTAGGCAATTACGCTATAACTCCGTCGATATTGCACGGAGACAGGGTAATGTTTATGAGAAAGTAGATGTCTATTACCCAAAGTATGATATCCATCGAAAACATAAAAATGCCACATCTATCTTATGGAATAGCCTCCCAAACTACCTCACAAATATTACACCATATGAAAAATTCAGAAGAAACTTGAAAACATATCTCTTTAAAAACAACTAATCTACTGATAATCCCAGTTCTTATGACTTCTTTCTCTCTTTCTATGTTTTTTTAAGCGCGTAGGGACTTTCGCATGATTGTGTTATGCGCTATATAAAAGTGTTTCATTATTATCATTATAGAGAAATTGAAGATAACTTTAAAAAGATTTTATACTCAGATCGAATTTGACTCACTTCATTTGCAGATTTTGGATCATCTGACTTCTCCTTCCTTTTGAATGTTTCCGTATGCTGATCATCCCGGATTAGTATGGGTAATCAATTGATGGAAGATTCATTTATATCTCAACCAAGTTCTAGATTAGTAATTTTTTATTTAAAGCATTACGAGACACGTTTGATTGTCTTTAGAAATTTTGTTCTTAATCCTGTACCATGATATTCATTCAAAGCTCCATAACAGTTTATAAAATCATCATAAGTTATGAAGATAAAATCAACCAATGAGGTGACTGCATGGTTTACCTTACATCAAATATGGTGAAAACATATTAAATTCTTGGATATGCACGCACTCCGACCATACATGCACCCAGGATTTGAAAATCAGGGACGTGGTGGTCTCAACCCCCCCCCCCCCCCAAAAAAAAAAAAAAAAAAAAAAACACCTTCGATCCCCTCGCCGACGCCTGCGCTCCTTTAGGTGGTGGCAAGCAGCAAAAAAAAGTTTACAGCTCTAATTTGGTGCTTTCAATCGCCTTATTACCTTACCTAAAGCTTGGCGCCTCTTACTCTGATATGGGGCCGGGGGGGAGGGGGGGGGCTTTGGGCTAGAGCCGTCAAATCCTCCCTAAATCCTCAGGGGCGCATGTTACTAGTACTTGAATCACTCCCTCGTAACTAGCTCCAAAGTCATTCTTCCCAGCTTGCGTATAGTGGTTGCAAGAAAAAAAACCACAATGATAGGATCATATCAGGTAATACTGGTATAATGGTATAATTTCAATGTGCATTGCAGGCACCACTGAACGTTTTAGAAGTGTAGGGACTGCCATAGAAAAATACCCTAATCGCAGTCCCTGAACTTCGAACTTCGAGTCTGCAGCATACAGTTTGTGAATGGAGAAAATTCCCTTTATTTTTCACCACTTTTGCTACCATAGAAAATTTGAAGGAAACTGAATTTGGGATGGCGTTTGTTTCCTGTTTGCGGGTTAATTCTGTTATAAGTGGACGTTGGAATTCAGTGAGAGCCCTAACAACAACTCATGGCATTTTATCACAAAATGGTAAGTTTAACGATTGTTTTCTTAATAGTTTTCTAAGGCATTTTCTTCATCATCGACACGTGCGTGCTCCCAGCGCACTCACTCACTAACTGTCCCCGGGCGTCAGGCGCTCGTCCAGTTTAGAGGACCGTTGGACGGACCCCTCCCCACACCCGTGCATGCATGCTAAATGACATGGTTTTGTTTGCTTTACAAAAGCTTGATATATTTCATTACGAATTCGGAACCCTGCTAAATGATGCAGAAACTCCAGAAAGACTTCAATGTGTTCTCCCAAAATGTAAACAAATGCATCTGTGCATGCACAATTCATTGAATTAATTAGCCATATATCTATGTATTTTCATGCAGCTTCCGAAGTTTGACTTTTTTTTTCATGTAACAATAGTACAATACTATGGTAGATCTAACATTTAGAAGAGTCGACGGCTACGCAGGCTGGTAAATTTGGTGATGATATTTGGATACAGTCACGTAGTTCTCATGTGGTTAAGGATGTGTGCAAACTTTATGCTGGTGTTTTAGGGAAATTAAGCTTTGATTTGAATCTTACCTTTACTTTAGTACTGTTTAATTCTTTGACCATATATGCAGGGCTAATTAAAGCATTTTCTGTCATTATTTTGCTCCATGATCAAATTCATCACATTTCTTTCTGGAATTAAAATCTAATCAAAATGTCATAAACTGGGTCTGGATCTGAAAATAATTTGCAAAAATCTGAAGATTTAACCTTCAGTATTATCTTTAGAAAGAACGCAACCGAACATACACAGAAACTAAATGTTTACAAACATGCATCATCACTGCATCATGCCACATGATCTTACGTGTTAGTTGCCAATTTGTTTAAAGTATAACTGTTTTGTTTATTTTTTAACTTCTGCGCTTTTGATCAAAACAAGTTTTTTTTTTTGGAGTGGAGTTACCATTTAAATGACAAGTTGTTTTTTTGGAGTGGAGTTACCATTTCAATGAGTCCTGACTAAGAATTCATTGATTTGTCAGCTTTTTTTAATTATTAAAGTCCTGGATTTTACCTTCGAAGAAACTGAATTTGTGGATGTCATGTTTAATGAGTTGACACTAAAATTTGTGGGTATAATACCTCCTATCCTGTGGGCTGTAGTAAGCTGACTTTTTTTGTTGCTGTTACTGTTAGTGTTTTCCTAGCTTTGGCTAGGTATATCCAAACAAACAATTGCAAATTATTCAGATGACAGGGTACTTGTATTCTACTTTTGCAAATGCTTTTGGCTTGTATGCTGGTTTATTAATACATGTACATGAAGTTAAAGCCCATGTATAGTTTTGGTAAAGATTAAAGAAATGTGAATTTTGGGGATATATACCATGACATAGAGTTTCTATACACATTTCAAGATCATAGCATATTTTTCTACGAGCGAATTCTTTTGAAAATTTGAATTTGACCGTTAAATCGTATTTAGCGCCCTCTCTTGGTTATAACAATATTTTGCTTCTTATCGGGCATATAGAAAATTATTTCCAAGATTTTATTAAAGCATGCTAAAAAGGAATGCATAAAGAATAAATTCTGAAATTTTTATCCAATTCTGTTCATGAGAAGCTGTCCTTTATCAAGAAAGAAAATATTGAATTCACGTCGGGGGCTACGACGCTAAAATATTTTCCACACTTTAGGTTATAACTTTTCCAAAACTTGTTAATTTTTCGTACAATCTTTTGTACAACATGTTCATGATATCATGTTTCTTTCTAAGTAGATTTGAAGACAAAATTTGGCGATAAAAATATTTGCTTTTACCAAAACTATACTTGGGCTTTAAGATGTTATTCATGTCAATAAAAATATTTACAATAGGTTGTCAATGCTTGCAAGATAAAGTTTATACAGGTTGTATTGAGTGAGATGAAAACATATTTAAAAGACATCGGTTAGATATCATTGACATCATCCTTTGGATCAATTTTTATCAATGTGCTTCACGTTGTCTCTTTCTTCTTTCATTTTTTTCTCCAGTTCCAGTGAATATTGGTATAGATATTGGTCTACCGGCTCCTCATAGACGGAGGAGAGTTGTGCGTCGCAGCAGGTCTGTTGCTATCAACAATATCAGAAGAAATGCTGAACTAGAAGCTCAAGCAAGGCACAGAACATGTAAGAAATACTTGCATATCATTATCACTTTTTTTTCTTCAACCTTGATTTTTTCACTGAAATAATTTTTGTAATTTGTGTTTTCCGTGCTAACTTCATCTTCATCACCATCATCATCATCACCACCATCATCATCACTATCATCATCATCATCATCAGCACTATCATCATCATCATCATCATCATCATCATCATCATCATCATCATCATCATCATCATCATCATCACCATCATCACCATAACCAGTGTAGGTTTGTAGAAGGAACAAGTTCATGGTGAAATAGATAAGAGAGTTTATTTTGGAAACTGAAAATTACTAGGTTGCAGAACTGACTGTAAAGTTTCTGAAGAAACTGAATATAACTGAACCAGGGACAAACAGATGTGAAAAATTAGAAGTTCGAGCAAGACACAGAACATATAAGAAATACTTGGAATTTCTTTTTCTTCCACCTAGATGTTTAACTCAAATGATTCCTTTCACACTTCATCTTCATCATGAATAATATATAATTATTATATACTGCTAATCATGAACAAGATGTTCATAATACTGTTTTTTTCCCCCTTATATTTACAGTAACGATACCTCTGGATAAGGTCAAGGATGTATGGGAGGAAACTAGCGGACCGTATCAGATAAGGGATGTTGCCAGTCACTATGGTATCTACAAAGATGTATTTGACGGTGCTACCTTCATACCGTACGTACCGCTCTCTATATCTTACAAGCAAAGCTCCGGAGATTCTGTGCCTGTATTCAGGGGAAATATACTCACCCCAGCAGAGGTAAGTCATTGGAAATCTTAACCGTCGTAAGATCAATTGTGGAAATACTGAAACACATTGTAAAATGTCGTCTCACAGCAAAATATGTGATACTTGATACCTCCTCAAGGCAAAATACGTGATAAGTGATACCTCCTCAAGTATCATGCACCTCGCTGTTGATGACATATTGTAGCTTGTTACGGTATTTGCAAAATTGGTCTTAAGGTGTTACGACTAAAAAAACGCAAGAATGTAAACATTTGTGAAAGATCATTGTGCAAGTAATCTAAATTGTTAGAAGTATGGTTACGGGAGGAGGGGGGGGGGGGTAAATTGAAATACATTATATTTGGATGAAATTTTAGATTATAATTTAACAGGTTTATTTTTGCCTTATCAATATCATCCCTCATCTTATCTGGCTGTTGCTCATGTATTGGAATTATGTCAATTAACGTGGGGCCCATTGCTTTAAATGATGCGAGCATAATGTATTCTTTTTCAAGATGAATAGCTTGTTGAGAGTCCTCAGAATACAGACATTATTCATTGGTAGTTATATTGAACACGATATAAACTTTTTCCGCAAAATAAAGTGGGTCATAGACAAAAGAGAATAGAGCTGTATGCCGTGTATTCAACACAACAATCAAAAGCCGGATCCGATTTTAATAGCATTACAAAGGAGCATTGAACTGGTGTTCAACTTGATTTTAGAGAAATAGTTTATAACGTGTTATTAGAGGAGTGTCAGCAGGCCAAGACTTTGGAAATCCATCCTCATGAAATTATTAACCAGAAACAGTTGGCTATTGCTGTCTATTGGGAAAAAAATGACTGGGGCCCAAAAATGACTTTTTATTACAATCTGAGTACATGTCAATTTCATTCATTTCTCAAAAGAGCATCAAAAGATATTTATTTTGTCAATTGAAATAGTCACTTTATAATAACTTATTCAATTACGATTGTAAGTTCATCTGTGGTGGTTGAAAATACTGAAAATTTAAGTTTTGCTCTTAATACAACAAAGTTTACCTCAACATTTTAAGCTACATTCTGTCGCAGGATGTGACAAAAAAAATTAGGTAAACTTTGTTGTGTTTAGAGCAGAATTTAAATTTTCAGTAGCTTATTCAATCTATAAATTTCTGATTCTATCCAACTTGTCATAAGCAATTAGTGTGATAAGCATAGATTTTTTAAAGTGAAATATAGTTATTTGAAGTATTGTATGAATATTTATTTATTCTTTTTTGTCCATTTGCATTATGATTGATTCCCTGTGCAGTGTTCTGAAGCACCTGATGTGAGTTTCAATGCAGATGATGATACTCTATGGACTCTCTTACTCACAAACCCAGGTAAGTAAAGCTCAACATGTATATTCAATCACTGAGATGCCAACTGTTCCAGAATAATGAACGTATTAGGATAGAAATTGAAAAGTGAATTAAGAAACAGCTGTACCAAATAATTTCCTCAAGAGAGAGAAAATGATAACAATATTGCTTGAAGGTTTCACTTGTGGATGAATAATGAGAAGAAGGCTTCACGGTACAACGAGTTATCTTTCTTGGAAATGTGGACGGTCCTGAAAAGGACCTACCCACTCTCAACGTTTCGATGAGCATGTTCTCATCATCTTCAGGAGAAAGAGTGAAATGTCGAGAGTGGGTAGGTCTTTTTCAGGTCCACTCACATTTTCAAGAAAGATAACTCGTTGTACCGTGAAGCCTTTTACTCAGGATAACAATACCCTTGAACTTTCTTTCCATGAGAAATTAAATTTTAATTACTTTAATTCATATTCTGGAATGGTTGCATCTCAGCAATCCATCTTAGATATTAACTTGGGTTGGAGTGATTATCAAGAAAAGAATTATTGAATAGAAAAAAGTTTATTGTGTTTGATTATGGTCAAAATTTTATTTCCACAATGTTTAATTTGTACACATGTATATCAAATTCTCATGCTTGTGAATTCCAGAGCAAAGTATTAAAGAAGAATGAATCCTAGAGGATAATATACACCTACAAGAAAGGAATCATATACCACTACTAATCAGACTGGATCAAGCTCTAAAATAAATTCAGAAAAGTGTAAATTTCCCGATATTTTAAAACAGGTCTTCGTCTGCTATCACATTACAAGGGGGCTGCCATTTTGTTCTGAACAGATATTTCGACGTGATCCATTGATATCATTTTGTATGGCAAGGGAAATATTAATTAAACTGTAAAATAGTTCAATCTTTGGCAAATAAAATACGTTATGTTGGAAAAAATGCGTGATAGGTGTCCAATATTTTAGTACGACTTATAAAAAATAATTCAGTCTTCAATTCATCTGTTTATACTAAAGAAATGTGCTTTTAGTGGACTTGCCTGGCATAACAGCATTTCCTTTATTTAGCAAGCCTTCTAGGTATTGTATTCTATTGTTTAAATACAGGTGAAAACGTAGCGTTTTGCCAAAGACCCTATATAAATGCGAATGCATGACTTTAAAAGGCCACCCTGTACCGCAGATTTTTGTTTTTGTTCTGGTCTTCATCTGATGGTATAATGCTAAAGAAAGTGATATACAATGGTTTAAATAGCCAACCGATAATACAGATTCCTTTCTTTCATTTGTTTTGTTACAAGGAAACTTGGACTCTACTCCGCAAAAACGTCATTACTCCGCAAAAACGTCACGCCCATGCCAATAAAACACGATTCTAATGAACAAAACTTTCTTTTTAAAAATAAATCCAGACCAGTTTTAAGATATTGAAATATATGACCATATGTAAGGTATATTTTTATTCAAATTCTAAGCTTATATTTCGATCAAAGACGTTCTACTCGGGGATAACAAAATACTTTCTCGTACCAAATAACAAAATGGTAGCCCCCAGGGTATTGCTAGCAGACGAAATCTTGGCTCAGAAACTGAAAATTTATCTCCTTATGCTGTTTTTTCTTGTACAATAAAATATTCCATTAAATCGGTACATACTATACCTACTGAAATAAGTACATATACTTTTTGGGTTTCAATCCCCTTTAATGGCACAATAAGGTGTAACATGAATTTTTAGTGAAATTTTTGTCTACCAATTTTGATAATGCCTATTATGCAATATCTTTGAATAAACCTAACAAATTTACTAAAGAATGGTACTTCATCCGGCATGGCAGAACGGCACCATGCTATATATACACTGTGATTGCCCAGTTATGTAATATTCATCACCCAAAGTAGCCTAACCAGCCTATAGCAATCTAGATATTGTATAAATTCCATGATGCTCTCCTGGATGCGATGTAAATGAGCCATTAGGATGCAATTCGAAACTAACAAATTCTTGTCTCTTTCTCGCTCACAGATGGGCATTTACTAGACAATGAGGCTGAATATAATCACTGGTTAATGTAAGTATATTACAATACAAAACAAGTCACTCCCATTTGTTTTTTGTATGCTGCTTGTTCATCCATTCAGGGATTCCAAGTTTAGGTAGAGTCATAATCAATGACACTTTTTCTTTTTCTACTTGTATTTTAATTAGAAATAAGTATCATTATTGTAATAAGATTTCACTCTCAAGCTAATCCTCCTGTTTTAGTTAATTTGCATTCATACATCATGTTATGGCTTGCCTTTACAGGGAACATTGGGGTAGCTAATCAAGCAAATTTTAATCGATCAGATATAAAATCAAATTATTAGTAGAAATACTTGTGTAATGGAATTCCAATTTAGCAAAGTGGAGGCATGCATCTCAAAAGATATGCATTTTTCTCTGTCCTTTTTTTCTAAGAGATGCAAAATCTTTTTTTTTATGCATAGAATAGGTAGATGCATCTCCTTTTTTGTTTGGTTGTTGTAGAAAAATAAATAAAAATGATACTTTATTTTACTTTTTTTTCTTGATAAATAGTGGCAATATTCCTAGTACGAGGATAAGCAAAGGATAAATGTTAGTCATCTACTTGGCAACCTTTTCTGCAAGAGCTTTGTTAGAGACATTAAGCAGATGCTCTATTTTTTTCTCACAGTGGAACATTCTCGATAATAGAATAGCTGAACAAGAGACGTTAGTCATCTACTTGCCTACTTTTTCTGTAAGAGTTTTATTATAGAAGTAACCTGCGATGATAGATTAAGCAGATACTCTATTCTTTTTCTTACAGTGGCAACATTCCTGGTAATAGGATAGCCGAAGGAGAGACGTTAGTTGATTACCTGCCACCCTTTCCTGCAAGAGGTACTGGCTATCATCGGCTAGTCTTCATCCTCTTTCAACAGTCCACAAGAATTGAATTTGGTGATGAACGTCAAGAGTTACCATGGTAAGTCAGGCCTGCCAATTTTCCCTGACTTTGCTGGAGTCTCCCTGAAAGTAGTTGATTATAAAGCACTGACATTCACTGTGAGCAGAATGGACAAAGGGCTGGGACAAAGTAAACAACCTCCATTCAAGCATTAACATGATACAAAAGAAAGTTCCATCCTCCATATTCTGCGGAAAAACTTTGGACAAGATTCACACCTGGAACTCTCTTTTGTGATGATGAAGCTATTTAATAAAGCTGTTTACTCTGACCCAATCCTTTGTCCCTTCTGCTCACAGTGATTCACCATTTCGAACACTCTCCCTGATTCTGTTAAAGCATTTACCTTAATGTGCATTTGATCAATGTCTCCATGATTTTGAATAAAATCTCTTGAATTCTTGTATATGAATGTTGGTAGTTGGTAAGTCTCTAACTGACTGAAAACCTGTTATGCTCATTCTCATAGCATTCATACCTACAATTCAAAACACATTGGTTAATATATACATTTTTTTTGTAATTGTGATTTGAAAATTATGGAAGGAAGTATATTCTCAAATTGGTTGTACAGAATATTGATAAGGTTGTAAAGGAAAACTATAAAATGAAAAGAATACAGAAAATTGTTGATTCCATGATGATAAGAAAAATGACATCTTCAGATCACTAGCACCAAATTTATAGCACACTCTCTGAAGACGTAGAATTCATAATAAGACCAACAAATTTTAAGGATGCCTCCACCGACCAATCCTCTGAAAATGGCCCGATCTGATTTTTTTGTTCATTAAAATATAAAAAAATTCTGTAAAGATATAGGTTAAGGTGTGAAATTAGACATGAAAAGACATGTCCAGATGTTAGCTGTTGGCTGTTACTCCCTTCTAAAGTCTTATTTTGATTTTTCCTCATGCATTGTGTAAATTGTGCTTTCAAAAAAAGTAATAAAACAGAAATGAATTCTGATTGTGCTACGCTTTCTTTAAAAAAATGACATTGGAGGGCTTTTAAACATTTTTTTTTGCCTAAGTGAAACAATGAAACCTATCATTGTAATAATTCATTTAGATAATTTTATCTCTTCCACAGCCATAGTTTGCCAGCAAGGACGTTCAAGACGCTAGAGTTTTATAGGAAGTACCAGGATGTGATGACGCCCACCGGTCTAGGTTTCTTCCAGAGTCGATGGGATCAGTCTGTACAACAAACCTTTCATGAGGTTCTACGTAAGTACAATATACTTTAGCTGATTTTCACCATCATTGTCAATTCGGGGTTTACTTATAGATGCAAATTTTATGCAATAATTAACACAAAGTTTGTTCTTGACAACAAGAAAGCTTGCCCAAGGCTTGCTTGATGCTTGCTCGGTGTTGCAAAAAAAAATTTGTCAGATTTATTAGTGCTTTTACAATGACATGCCTGTTTGTAAACCTTGATACAATATGCAAGTAAATAATCACTAGCAAATGTGTATAACATTTGTCAGATGAGATGTTATATTTGTGGAAATACCTGAAATAAAACTGTTTTGCATGTTATCATGCACACTGTAATTATGGTCATACATGAGTGATTTCAGGTGTTGTATGATGACACTTGCCCCAGTGCATGCCCTGAAAAGTGAGCCCATATTAATGACAAAAGTGAAAAAGTTATCCCTAGCTTTCTTTGAGTAGTGTATTTTCTCTGTCTTTTAGGAAAATGAAAGATATCCCAGAAAACAGTTCCTTGACATTTGCTCTGGCGACAAATGTTCCTTGGATACATTTAATCAAACTTCAAACATTCCCTGAAACTTATTCCTAACCCTAACCCTAATCCTTGTATCAAATTGAAGCATAAACCCCTCACCCAGATCCTCCATCTAGTTAATGATTAGGACTGGAGAAATTTTCACTAGAGCAACAGTTGGGTCATCCTTAGAAAACAATTGGATGCATCAGGTCTTGAAGTAAGATTGACATCCCCATATATTTCTACTCCTTAGAAATTAAGTACAAAATGAATACAATTTTAGGATGGATGTATAATTCCCGAGTGTTCAAAATTTGTATGACTTTAGTACTCAATCCGTATTATTTCTTTTTGTGATAGTAATTGTAATTGTAATTGTATTACCATTATATTTGTTTGCTTTTATTTTTCTTTTGTAAATCTGCAGGTATGAGAGAGCCAGTGTTCGAGTATGATCATCCGAAGCCATACATCGCGCCACAACTAGAGTACCCCCACAAGAAGCCAATCCAATATCTCAACAAATTTATACCTAAAGATTGAACATTATAGATGCTCTTAGGTATTTTATATCATCATGATATATGTATAGAGTTGCCAACCTTTTTGAGTATTGATGCAGGGATGCCAACCATTGTGGAATATGCATGAGGTTTATTTTCATATGAATTCAAGCGGGGTAACAATACAATTTGATTTACGAGGGCTCTTTTTACATTTTCCTCCTGAAAAATAGCCCCCGTAATATGCTATGTGGGGGCTATTCTGGAGTTCAGGGGGCTAATCGCCCTTTGCTCCATTTATTTCAAGGCTCACTTTTTAAGGCTCATATTCATTTACTCACTTTTGTTTAGCCTGTTGTGGTACCACATTAAAAAAAAGATGTCAGAATTAAAAAAAAAAAGAATTCATGAATGATGTTATACATTAAAGTTACAGGTCACCGCACGTATGAATGCAATACTCATTCTCAAAGCTTTTAACCTGGCACCGTGATTTTCTTCAAAATTTATGTTTTCCCAATCAAAGAAATGTGATTAAGCATAAATTGTGAGAGTCATGAGAAGATGATATTTGTTAAAATGAAAACAAAGGCAATTAGATACAAAGAGTGTCCAATTTATGGTTAACAGTATTTTGATATCATGAGTCTTATTAAATGGCATTGGTTTGTCATTTTCATGTGTAAATAATAAAAGACGACTGATTGATATTTCATACATCTGAATTTTTTTTTTGGTCGATATGATATAAACATTGGCTACTTATAATAGATAGCAACAGAAAGAAAGGGAATAAGAGAGAAGAGTAAAGACAGGGAGGGAAGAGGGGGAAAATGAACTAGGATTAAGATGAATTGTTGGATATGATGGCATGAAGAATTAGAAACATTACTTGTCCAAACGTTAGTTAATAGGATGTGAAAGTACTGAAAGAGTGGGGAAGGCCAAAATTGGAGATGGAGACATTATGTTCATGAAGTCTGTAAGAGAGAGGTTATAGAGAGAGAGGGAGGGGGGAGGGAGGGGTGTAAGGAACAGAAGGAGGGGAATACTTGAGAAAGAGAGAGAGAGAGAGAAAAGGAGATCATAGAGAGAGGGGTGAGGGTGTCAGGAACAGAAGGAGGGAATATAAGAGTGACAGAGAGAGATAAAAAGAGGTTATAGAGAGAGGGATGAGGGGTTAAGGAACAGAAGGAGGGGAATATAAGAGTGAAAGAGAGCGAGAGAGAAATAGAGGGTATAGAGAAAGAGGGAGGTGGTAAGGAATAGGAGGGAAACTCAAGAGAGAGAGAGAGATAGAAATAGGGGGTGTAGAGAGTATGGGCCATGGTAGTAGGAAGAAAGAGAAAGTTCACTACAAACACGTCTTCTTAAGATGTGAAACAACCGATAGATTGGTGAAGGAATAGAGGTGTTAAGAGAGATTTGTCTATGAAAATCACGCGAAAGAGAGAAAGAGAGAGTGGGTGAGTTTGGGTCATTGGTGACAGGAAGATAAAGAAAGATCATTACCAATCACATGAATATCTACGTAAGATATGAAACTACTGAATATTTTAAGCGGGAGAGGGAGTGAGAATGAGGATGTTCTAAGAGAGATATTTAGTACAGGAGCGAATGAAAGGAGAAAAATAGCGGGAGTACCGGCGATGACAAAAATAAATGTAATGTAAACACGTCCTCATAAGATATTAAACTACTGAAAGAGGGGGCCGGGGGGGGGGGGTAAATACATTTGTTTTCACGAGAGATGCTGTATAATAAGTTGCCGAAGAAACCAGTGCAAAAAGAGGAAAGAGGCGAGAGAAGATGAAAGATGTAAGAGTGGGGACGTGATGGCTTGAAGAAAGAGGGAAAGGTAAAAAGGTATTTTTTCACCTTTTATAATACACATTCTGAAAAGCATAGATTACACATAAAGTTGGCAAATAATAAGTTATCAAAAGAAAAAAAAACACAGTTACGAACATGTTTAAGATCAGCAGTTTAAGATTCGATAATTTAAACCAATAGAAAAAATGATGACGATTTAAAGTGCCCTTTGACGTTTAGGCC